>BMAW01080882.1:1857969-1869142 GCA_019974015.1 Nephila pilipes
ATATATATATATATATATATATATATATATATAAGCTAATATTTCTAATTTTCAGCAAAGTGAAACAAAAATCCTTAATATCTATTTTTCTTCATCACAACCCTGCCGTCTTTCTAAAACAAAGATTTCTGTTTTTACTCATATTCATTACTATAAGCATAATGTGGAAAATACGTGAAACATTTTTTGTTCAAAAAGTATTCTCTATTATGAAATATGTTAATTTTTTTAGTGGGCTCCTTAAAATGATCAATTTTCTATAGTCAAAGGTGTATTATTTAAGAACCTCAATAAAGTTACATTTTTTATTTCTCCGTAAACGAATAAAAATGTCCCATGTTCTTTTACAGAATAAGAGTTCAAAAAATCGATAATTTCTCAATTACGTAAAACAGAATTACTCAATTTAATTGGGAGAGTTCAATGTTTTATTTTACTTAAATTTCATTTTTGATGAAGTATTCGAACCTGACCCACATTATTTTATAATTTCTTCCTGTTATTATTAGCTATACCATAATAAACTATGATCATTGTTTCGCACCAACCTGGAATTATTTAATGACCCGAGTATTTCTTAAACTCTCTTTTTGAAGGGCCAAAGGCTCTAAATTCGGTTGTATTCGACAAAAATCGCCATGAAAATTATGGGAGTTATAATATATTAAATCTAGTCGGGCCTCTAAGTCACATGTGAAAAGGCGTGAAAGTTTGGAAAATAAGATTCCAGCTGAAATGTTGTTCGTCATCTGACAGTGTCAAATGAGTATCCAAGAGTGGAGAGCCCAGGTTTGGTCCAGATATCCCATTTTTTTAATTGTTTGATTAAAAAAGAAACAGCATTGATTTGTTAATATCATCAGGGATGATTTTCTTATAATGAGAAAAAAAAATACGAATTCTTTGTTTTATTACGATTTACTCATTTTATATTGCCTGGAATTCAAAAAGCGAAAAAAAAAAGGGGGGGGGGAATAAAAAATCACATAAAACCCTAACATCCGCTTTAGTGGCCGCGGAGCGTTAATAGTAATTTATTAGTGAAATTATTTCATAAATTCCAAGCATACCAGTTTAGATGAACTGGAATGCCCGGAATGTATCGGTTCTTCAGAATTCGGATATTCTTCCACGATTCTAAGCGATCTGGATAGATCACTTTGACTTTCCGTATCAGATAATATTTCCAAATCTTCAATGTCTAAGCTTTCATTATTTTATCTTTCTGTAATAAGTTGAATTTCAGTTAAATATCGCTTTTCTATTTTCGTTGCAACCTGGGTCCATTTCATCATAAATATTTATACGTTTCGTTGTACGCTTACACAAAAAATGTCGAATTATTATTTTTTTTACTTACGGTTATACTTAAATAAAAACACCATCTCGGAAGATAACCGTATACATATATGTACACTTATAAATTTCTTATAAAATAAAAAATTAACAGCAAATTTGTTTTTTAAATTTCTTCAAATTATTAAAACTAAATATATTTAATATAATTTCTTATCATATTAATTATTTGTTAAAATAATCCAACAATACTCACAGACGTTTTAGCTTAATTTTTTATTAACGTTGCACTAGAAGCAACATGATGGCTATTGGAGACGGACCTCGTAATTTTGAACCACGGTCAAGTGACGAGGACGACACCTGAGGTGGCACCCCCTCTCCAAACATCCACACCCCATCAACGGGAGGACTTTGGGCCCCGAACAGATTTAACGTGCATCAGCCCCGGCTACACGGGGGTCTTTGGCGCCCAAGGATCGAACCCGCGACTGAACGAAAACCACCAGCCGCAAGTCCACGACTTTGATATCTAGACTACCGCGGCCCATGCCCACAGCCGAAATACTATATACTTTACACTATTTTCAAATTCTTACAAACAACTACACCATAAATACTGTTATTAGTGCTGCCCGCCATAGGATTTGTATTTTTCTTGTTGAAAGATTCTGAAATGAATAACCTACTTTCAAATTTTTGTTCTTTTCATTAATGATAATAATTATAATTACAAAATAATCCATATGTCCACATATGTAGCCAACGGCATCAAGAGGTTAAAGTCGATAACCGCTATTGGAACTTCTTCATATAAAAGTTTTAAAATTACTATCTCTTTAAAACAAATTGAGAAAGTATATTAATTATTTTTTGCATTAATTCCAGTGTTTTTCTTTCTAAAACAATTCAAAATTCTCCAACAAATATTTAACATTTCATTTTTTTCTCCTGAAGCTATAGCAGTGGTAAGAGCAAATGTTCAAAACTTTTATATGCTTTAATAGCCTTCGGTAAATTCTATGAACAGAGCATTTAACTGCATCTTTATGAGCCCATGTAATATTATTCTTTCTAAATTTATATAATAAACTTGACTTTTACATTATTAACCAATATATGATTTTAAATAAATTGATTAATTAAATTATTTAATAATGAAGTATGCGTAATTAAATCATCTGTAACTATAATAATGAATTCATAATTTTTGATAATTGAAATTGGGTACTCCTAAAAATAGTTTTCCTTTTATAACCCTGGTTCAAAATCATAAGTTACATCATCAATAATTTAAAATGTAGCTCTAATGCGACATTTGAATTTGTATTGCGTTAAATTACAATTTCTTCCCAACAAAGATGAAACGTGATTAGATAAATTAAATGAAGATAAAAAGTGCATTAGATAGAGTGACATATAAGTGAAATAGAATTGGAAAGAAAGGGAAGGAAGATAGAGGGTAACGACAAGTTGATGGATGCTGTAGATTGAAGTGAAACGTCATTATTAATCAGTTGGGTTGAAGTGACTCCTAATTAGAGAGTCGAATCTGTGATGAACAAAAAAAAAAAAAAATGTGTGAATCGGAGTGAGTGATTTGTTATTAAAATATAAACTAGGATTAACTGAGTTCAGAGGGATGAGAGAGAGAGAGAGGAATCTTACATATTCTATATTGAGAGCTAATAAACTGTATTGTCATTTTCTTACGTATCTTAAGTCTTGGAGTCCTGAATTTAATAATTATTTAATTGGACTTTAAGATGGCTAAAGAGTTAAATAATGCTGAAAAATACGTCACAAATTTAACAAAATAAAGAATATATATCATATAAACATTCAAAAATAATGGAAGAATTTCTAAGACTCAGCATTTTTTGTCATAGTTGTTGCCTCTTTTCTTAAATTTTTCCAAATAGCATGCTTTTTTTATGTCGAGATAAAAGGAAAACATAGTTTTATTTTGTCACTTTTCCATCTTTTTATAAATTCCGTTACGCCTATGTTTCTATCATGTATCCTCCCCCTCTCATATATTTCGATTTTAAAACGGAGGTAAAGAAAAAAGAAAAATATTTCCGCTTTCTCCATTCATCACCAATCATTTTACTGCAGAGCCTGATGCACATTTTTCTGTCATCTCCATCTTTCTTTCCTGTTTCTCTTACACATTCTTCCAACGCTACTGTATAAATGATGGAACTCATTTTCCTCTGGAGACAAAGCTATTCATCTCTGTCCTGTTGCTCACATATTGTGCACGCAATCTTTTAACAGACCCTCGAATACCACACAAACTGCAGGTTACATGCTGAAGTACCTGAACGCAAACCGTGCAAAAAACCTTTAGCCCTCCGTTTCTCTGTATATTTTGTTTATAAATTTTAAGAAAAAATTTAAGCGCTTGTATATTTGCTTATTTTGACGCATACAGCTGCATTGACTGCTTCCTCATTGGCTGGAATACGGCTAGTTATATTATACAACAGAAAAAAGGCGGAAAGAAGTTGGCTAAAATCAATTTTAATTGCCAAAAAAAATAAAAGTTTTGTGAAGGAAATGCTTAAGAATATGCAACTCGCAGGCTTTATACAAATATTGTTTTACTGAAGAAAATATAAACTATTTATAAAACTTAATCGAAAGTTATCTAGCGTTACTAAAGTAGCTATATAGCAGCGGAAGACTAGTGGTTAAGGTATCATACTGGCGGTTTCCGTTGAGTCGGGGGTTCGAGTCTTGATGCTTTTAAAGACCCGCCGCGTAGCCGGGGCTGATGGACGTTAAATCTGTCGGGGCCTAAAGTCCTCCCATTGGCGTAGTGTGGAAGTTAGGAGAGGGGGTGCCAGCTTAGGTGTCGTCTTCGTCACTTGACCGAGGTTCAAAATTACGTGGTCCGTCTCCAATAGCCCTCATGTTGCTTTTAGTGCGACATTAATAAATACAAATCAACTAAAGTAGCCATTCCCTACAAATTATTCTTTTACCGAGATTAACGCATCTTAAAACTGATTAAAAACAGCTTATGGGAGTCTGGATTTAATTTTCAAAGTCTATGTAGCGCCAGATTTCGTATAAAACAGTTTACAAGATTTTCATTTTAAGAAGTAAAATAACAGTAAGCCTCAGCTTGAAACTAACAGAATAGTTAAGCAACTTAAACAGAAAAAAGTAAGATCATACTAAATGAAATTGAATAGTTCGTGAAGCTAGAAATTATGCCAAATCTGAGATCTGTGAGTGAGTGATAGTGGAATTAAACGGATCAAGAGACAGATGTAGCTTTGCTACGCAGAACAAGATGAAAAATGAACTCCTCCCACTAGATCTTAATTATATGACTATATTGTAAAAGATAAAAATTGTTTAACTTGTGATGATGTAGTATAAAATTGTTTTTTAAAAAAAGTAAAATTGTTATGTAGCAAGAATTAAAAACAAAGAAGCTCACACATACACACCACCATCCACCACTACCACCCACACCACTGGTTAAAATAGTATAGCAAACTATATACAGAGAATCAAAGATAAAAGATCAACGTATCACAATGTAGGAAAGTAGGTGTATAACCGTATGGCCGTATTCAGGCCGTATTCAGTTCACTTCACAAATGGCCGTATTCAGGGCGAAACGAATAACTGGAAGTTTAAGCTCTTTTACAATATCGTCGCATAGTTGAATTGTAGCAACGAGAGGTCCAATTCCTTATATTACAAAATCTTAGTTAAGGACAACGCAAGAGAAAGTGTTCCTTCTATCGAAAATAAAGTGGCGACTTAATTGGAACTTCTCAATAAAGTAAAAAGAATGTAGGCACCAGTAAAGAAATTCTTATCATGCCAATTTTCAAATAATTCAAGATCATGAATCAAAGACTAGAGCAATTACACAATCCTCATAAAAGGTTCATGTCGCTTTACCCAACGCGTAGGAAAGAGGTATTCAACTTTTTATGCCGTTGGGAACCCTTTGAGCTTACCATTTTCTTGAAGGAAACTCTTGATCAAGGGGAAGAAAAAACAGGGTATCAAAGCTTTATCCAACTCAAATTTACAAAATTATTATTGTATCTCTATCTTATCACAATAGAAGCATCTTAATAAGATAATGAATGGTATGGTATCTAATGGGTATTTTTTGTTTGTTTTTTAAAATATATTCTATGAATATTAAACAAAAGCAACAATATTTTAAATTATAAAAAATTAATAAAAAGAAGAGAAAAAAAAATTAATGACTTGGCTATGATTGCTTTTTATTGCAAAGTATTTTTATGTCTGGAATAATTAGTTATTGAAATCTACAACCTAATGTCATTTGCAGCATCCAATCTGTTTCTGTATTTTGTTTTTGTAGCAGCGTACAAAGAGAATGATTTTTCGTATACATAAATAGGTAGAAACATATGACATTAGATGTTTCACAACTATTTTGGTAATTTCAGGATATTTTCTAATGTCAATCCAAAATTGCATAATATCAACTTGACTAAAATTTAGTTTCAATTGAGTGTCGGTCGATATATCAATTTGTAGTTCTCTTTCTTTTATTGGGAGTTTGTAGGTGTCACAGTTTTGAGATGGATTTTGGATCCAAGATAATGTTTCTTTTTTAACGGGAAATATTCAAAAAATGCTTTTTACAGATCTGTTAAATGTTGGACCAAACTAATTATTGCATTTTTATCCGGATTAGCGTATACTAAAATAATATGCAAATTAGGGAAAGCATTCAATATTATCTTTCAAAATGCAATATGCCCAACATTTCAACTTTAAAACAGTGGCGTCAATTTTACTTTATACTTGAAGATAGGGAAATAAGTGGACGATTCTTCATCTGAGCCAAAGAATGGAGACTAATATGTGACCTAATGTGTCTTGAATAACGTATTTGAAGCAAGGGACTTTTCCGAAATTTATGACTTTATTTTATCCATAAAATAATTATTTATATTCATTTTTACAAGCAAACCACCTTTAAGAATTCAACCTTTTATAAAAATTATAATTTTACTAAAATTTTGGCGCTTTGATAAAGCAAATAATGATCTCTTGGGGAATCCCTGTCAAAGTTCCAGGGAATCCAGGTTGAAGAACTCTGGCGCAGGAGCTAGTTTTTCAGTTCTTCTCTCCTGGAAGAGGGGCACACAGATCTAATATACAATCATGCAAAAACAATTTCTTTCAGGAATATTCATGAACTAATAACATTTTTAACAGTTCCGACGCTATTAGGAATGTTTTCAATTTGACACACGTCTGAATTTTAGTTTTTAACGTCGCACTAGAAGCAACACGAGGGCTATTGGGGACGGATCTCGTAATTTTGAACCACGGTCAAGTGACGAGGACGACACCTGAGCTGGCACCCCCCTCTCCTAACATCCACACCAACGGGAGGACTTTGAGCCCCGACAGATTTAACGTGCATCAACCCCTGCTACACGGCGGGTCTTTGGCGGCCAAGGATCCAACCCGCGACTGAACGGAAACCGCCGGCCACAAATCCGAAGCCATGACCACTAGGCTACCGCGGCCACGACACACGTCTGAAATGTTCAAATTCAGATATAGAGAAATGCAATAAACATATAGGGTAGATAGGAATGTTTCGCTTATTTTGACTGTCACACCGTTGAATGTTTCAGACTGGTAGCATAACCATCATTTCCTTGAACTCTAATATATCTTAAGCCCAAACCTAATGATTCTAAAATTTTCAAAATGGCTTTTGCAAGATCTCCGCATGTTGAAATTACTGGCACAAACTATAAAAAAAAAGTTTCAACTTGTAAAGATTTGTTGTCTTCCCTTTCTATAGTGTTGCACATAAAGAGATTTGCTCTGTAAAAAAAAAACATCCGTTGTTTCATCCGCTATAATAGAAAAAAAAAAGCCCTATTTACTTCTTCAATCAATTTTTTTTTTAAAATTATTTCTTTACAAGTATGTATAATTTCGTTTTATATTTTAAGTGACATATACGATGCATTATTAGCAGATGATTTTTAATGCTCTTCCAGCATTTCATCTCCAGCATCAATTCGAAATTGAAGCAGTTGTAAGCAATTTTCATCGCGATAATCTTTTCCCTTGATTTAATCTGTTTCATTAATTTGGCCGTAATCACGGTGATTTATCAAAAGAAATCCATTTATTCCACAGAAAATTACTGCTTTTATAATATGACTAATTTTTTTTAGGATTTTTTTGGCTGTCGAACGCTGGCAGCATCGATATTATCTATTACTGCTTGTTTACGCCCTTGTGCAATGCTCCTTAAACTGTCTGCAGTTAGCAAAGAATATGCATGATATTTTTTTCTTGATGCTCACGAAGTTTTTCTATTGATTTTATATAACCACAAACAAAAAGACTAATTAATTAGTTATCCCAATGGTTGACTTTTTGATTTACCTGCATATTCTTTGCAAAAACAGCACACTATTTACAGTAAATTCATTCTTTAATTTTGAAATTAGCCATTGGTATTCTGGTAGTAAATTATAATGTCATTTTCTCTTCACTTTTTCATTACCAAATAAAGAGCTTGGAAACAAACATGTGGCTTTTGGCATCCAAAATTTTCCAAAAATATCAATTACGGACCAAGAGGCACATTTTCAGGAACTGCAAAGGTTTTTCTATTTTTGTCTCAGGAATTGGCTTAGATAGAATCCGTTTTTTCTCTTAGCCGATAAAAATATTTTTAATCAATAAAAAAAAATTCACCCCCCCCCCATCTTAATATTATAATCAAAGAATTATGCTGAAACATTTCAATTTTGAGAAAAATTCTTGTGGGTTGCATATGTCTGTTTGCACCATCTGCTTTCGGGTACGCCTCTGATATTTATTCGTAATATTAACTTTTAAAGTCACACAATATGCACTATCAAACTCAAAACAAAAGGAATTCAAAATTATCTCTTAGTTTTCAATATACGAGTAAAATTTAAATAAAATAATCATCAGTTAGATTATTTTCATGACAGATTTGTTTCATACAAGAAGAAAGCTTTCAATCATAAATTTTAAACAAGAATTTTTCCCTTTCTAAGTCTCCCGAACTGTAAGAGTACGCAGTTCAAATCTTCAGCTTTACAAATAATAGGATTAATACAAAACTCATATCTGAGTTATTCTTTCGGTTAGGAATTTGCAAAATCTGATGAATTTCAGTCGCTAGTTCCGATCCTTGTAACAGCTGAAAGAAGAGGCTTTGAGCACAGGCCAAGAGGGAAAAAATTAGAAATTATGCTACCCGGGAATGGCTTCAGTGTGGCAGTGGTTGGGCTCCGATTGCACTGAATACAATGGGCGTCAATAGGGAAGCTGTAGGGCTTCCGTTTAATGCCAGTTAGGCATTTCTCCTTGAACCGCCTAGTCATCAGAGGGCACCTCCGCGGCTTGGGGAAAGCAATATACGGTTCATCTAAGAAGAGTGTGGTTACAAAAGTATATAAACAAAGGAAACAAAAGTCATTTAAACAAAATTAAAATGAAGTAAAGTAATTCATTAAAAATAATCTATACATGTTTTTTTATATACTTTATTAAATAATTTAATTTAAAAAGAGTTATGAAACCTTTTACATTGTGCAAGAATACTTTTTACCGAGAATTCTATTAACCCCCAAACTGTATTTGAATGATTCGAGGGATTTTTCGAGACAAAAATAATATTTACTTATTCTACTAATTAAGCATTTTTTTAATAAAAATCCTTATACCAAGGAAAATAATTTTAAGATATATTTAAAAAAATTCTAGTAACAAATAAATGTTCATATAAATAAATTTAAGATTCAAAAATTCGTAATAAAAAAAAAGATGGCAAAATAAGTCGCCATAAACTTTATACGACAGAAATCATATTTATACTACAAGTAGATAAAAAAATTATAGAAGAACTGAGGTGTCATTTGTAAATTTCTTACAGCTTGAATGGCAAACTTTGCCACTAACTATTCTGTAATGAAAAAAAACCCAGTATTTTTGTAAGAAAGAGAAACATAAAAAGGTAAGCGATTTCCTTTTTTTTTGCACACCTCGACTAGAAAGTGATAATGCAATATCAGTAAAAAAGATAAGATTATTGCCGTTCGAAGGATAATACTTTTCACTGGATGGCTTTTTTACTGCTTTTATACAGAGTTACTGAGTATAGTAGGAACTCTGACCCCGTATTTCCTAATGAAAACGTTTTTTAAAATAAAACACGTTTTTTAAAAGCTAATGCGAAGTTCCTTAATTTCACTTAGAAATTAAACTGAACAGAATGAAATTTTGCTAATGAAGTTTGTTTACCATTAAAAGGATTGAACCATTGTTTGAGTAAAGATGTCATATTTCACGGTAAGTGCGGCTGTTGTGTACATGATGACATTAATCTGTTTTTAGCTAAGCCAATGAATTTTGAACGTATTTTAAATTTCCATTTTAACCAAATATCGATTTGTTTTGTAGAATTCTCTAATTATAATTGGTTTGGATATGGTTTAAATATTGTTGAACAATATCATATTTTTAGTAATTAATTTAACGCTTACAAGTTTACAATTTCCGAGTTGTTTGATTTTGAATTAGTTTCTCTCTCTCCCTTTTTTTTAGTATTGAAGGCCTCATCTATCTAAATCGATACAAATAATTCATTTGGTTAATGTTATAATCTTGCATAATTAACGGAAGAGTGTTTAAAAATTTTAAGACGAAGCAGAGCTTATGTATTTTAAACGAAGTATGTATTCATTACATAAATGATGTACTTAATTTCGTAAGACGTAGGCAAAATTAAGTAAATACGTCTAAATACGTTTCGTTTGCGTATATAAAGCATATCTTAAACTCCTTTCCAAAAAAAAAAAAAAAAGAAAAGAAAAGAAAGAAAGAAGACTGAGAATGAATTGCTGAAGTGTACAAAATATGTTACAGAAATTATGTTATGTGAATTTCATATTTTATTTATTAATATATAATGACAAAATTTTCGTTTAGTTTACAAAATACGATGCAAAAACACTTTATAAACTACTAGATTTCTTTTTGTTTTTACTGATTAAGCTTATAGTTAAATTAGTAAAAAAAACTTAGTTAAATTAGTAAAAAAAAAGTACAATGCTAGCAAAAAGTAGTTTACGGAATTTCTGACACACATTTTACTTTATTTAGTTGCTACAACTTTGTTCAGTAAAAAAGAAATAAACGAATTTTGAAAAAAAAAAATTAAAAATTACATTATAATTTTCTAATAAATTTTTTTGGAAATTTTTTTTTCAACTGAAATGTATGAAACATATTATTATTTGAAAAAAAAATTATTTCTACACAGTTTTCAGGAAATCGATATTTTTATTCACAGTAAAATAAAAAAAGCAGCGATATATATTTTAAATACTGCATTGTTTAAAAGGTAAAAAGTGCATATTATTATTATTATTGGCCATTATTATTATTATTATTATTATTATTATTATTATTATTATTATTAGATATTATTATTACATATTATTAATATTATTATTACATACAGTATTAACTGAAAACACATAAACGCAACAAACGTTAACTACTTCATAAAAACGTTATTACGAATCCAAAAATAAACGAAAAGTAACGATAAGAAATAAAAATTCCTAACCTTTTTGAAGCAATTCAGAAGCAATTTAAAAACAATTAATTATTAATAATAATCAACTTAAAAACAAACTCTTTAAAGAAATAGCCGAATTGATATATAGATATTATTATACATATTATTTGATATTATTACATAATCATATACAAGAGTTATTATATTATTACATATATTATTAACATATTGGTTATTATTATTATTATTACAATCATACATATTATTATTATTATT
>BMAW01080882.1:1873120-1894583 GCA_019974015.1 Nephila pilipes
ATGCAGGCCCATAAAAGTTCTGTACCTCTTAACTTGAGAATGGCGATTGTTTCTGTCTTAAACGGGGTTTGTAGTTATAGAAAAGCAGTTATGTGCTGTGAAAACAATCGGTTTCGGCCATAGCTGGTGGCAAATAGTGGAATTAGAAATCCCATCTCAAAAACTCAAGAGATTTTAGAAAGAAGTGAATTATTATTCAGTCCAGTTTCCTCGTGCGTGGCACCACTCCAAACGGAGGCGTCAAGGGCAGCACACATAATGGGCGCCGCGATTCCAAATGTCCTTCAGCCAGGCACCTTAGTATGGTTCGAGAAGACACAGGGGGCCCTAGTGAAGGTGCTACCTGTGCCTGGATGGCGGCCGATGAAGCAGTTGGCTGTACGCGTGCATTTCTTACGATGTGGCGGTCTTCTCGACAACTGGTCTGTCGAGGGCGTCCTGAGCCTCGTCTTCGTGTAAATGACATCTCTCGGATCAATTAGTCCCAACACTTCCTCACAACACAATCAAAGCGGCCTAAATGACGGGCTACTCGACAAGCTGACCACCCAGCTTCCCTCATGCCGATGATTCTCCCCCTCTCAAACTGCGACAGCTGCTCATATTGTCTTCGAAAACGGCGTAATGACATGTCTACCTCAGCACCTCCTTTGTAAACGATTCAGCGCACTCAAACAAGCTTTGGTTACCTGTTTTACACTCCATGGAGAACGACGTTAAACGCTCTCTACCGGCTATACGTAATGCGCAATCAAGCTGCATTTCTAATCATTCGCATATCCGTCTCACATGTAGCTTCATGCCAAGTTTCGTTACGATCCCGTAATTATTTCTTGGTGCGCTAATTTTTTTGTCCATGAGTATATATATATATATATTATTTGCATCCTTTTACACTTTATTACCAATAAAACAATGATTTAAATCTTTTTTCAATATATATGGTGATGACGTGTTATATTTTTTTCATTCTGAGTATCTGATATCCATTTTGAAGCTTAAAGAATATTCCGTCTTACTACTCACATATTTGAATCTTCATTTCTTTGAATTTTTGTAAGTAATTTTTATATTTTGATTTGTTGATAATTTTTAGAATTATAGATTTTATTTTCGTAGATTTTATCGCTGAACTTTTTTGCATCTTTTAATGATTTAACTCTTTTGTAATTTGGATTTCCCAATTCAGCCTACCAAGTCGCAAAGGGGGAAGGTTGGTACCATTAAATTAGTTTAACCCCGCTTATTCGGTCCTCAGCCCGAAATTGCTTGAATCTTATGAATATTCTTTCACTTTCGTTTTTACTTATGGTCCCTGCTTCTTTCCTCAGTGACGCAGTAGCCTAGTGGTTATGGTCGCGGACTAGTGGCTGGCGTTTCTCCGAGTAGTGCGTTCGAGCTCTGATGCCACTAAAGACTAATCATGCAGAGAGGCTAATATACGTTACATCTGTCGAGGTCCCAAGTCCTCCAATTGGCGTGGATTGGAAGTTTAGAGAGGGGGATGCCAGCTCCGGTGTCGTCCTCGTCACTTGATCGAGTCGAGGTACAAAATTACGGGGTCTGTCACTAATAGGCCTCGTGTTGCTTTTAGTGCGACGTTTATAAAACCAAACCAAACTTTTTTCTTTTAAATGAATGATTTAATGCTTTACCTCTACCATAATAAAATCATTCAGAAATCTGTAAAAAAATGTTACAAAAATTTGCAATTATTAAATTTATTCTTAGCGATTGAATATTCAGAATAAAATTTTTTAAAAAAGTATTGGTAACTAAAATTTTTATTGCATTACATAGTAATAAAATAAATGATTATACTGCTTATTTTTTACGTGTTAAAAGTTTTATTGAATACGATAATGAATTAGTTCAGAAAATGGAACTTATATTAAGGACAGTGAATTAAGAATATATTTTATGTTATGGACTCAAAGCAAAGGAAACTTTTGAATTCTTATTATCATAAGCGTTCAACAAAAATAAATTCCATTTCAAAAAGTTAAATTACTCATCTTTTCCTTATAATTTTAATATTTCAAATCATCCCTTTATATATATAAGCAATATGACGAAAATCTTTTTTAAAAATAAATCTGAAATTATATCAACAAAATATATATATATGTTTATTATTTTCTCTCGATCTCTAAGACTTTTCCTGATAAATTTATTCCAATTTTGTTCTTTTACTTCAGAAATCTCAATCATATGAAACAAGACATATATCAAATATTTGAAACGATTTTTTTTCATGAACCCTAAAATTCCCTCCTCCTTTCCGAATAATAAATTTCATGTTGTTTTTAAAGAATTTATGTATTTATTTAAAATGTGCATACACAAAATAACACTTTAGGAAAATTTAATAACAATGGCACTCCCTAAAATACAATCACAAACAATTATTATACCATTTGCAATTATAGTATCAGTATCATGATCGAACCAAATAAAAAAAAATTAAACAATTTAAAAACATTGACATTACAACTACAATTGAAAATAGAACAAAATTCAAACTAGAGGGATTAAAACATGAGGCATTCAAAGAAACAAAATACGAACCTCCCCGAATAAGATAAGAGATGAAAAGAAAAATAAGAGGCGGTTATGTGCTAATTAAACTTAAACTAATGGTAAACCTAAAAACTAAATTAACAGTAAACCATACCCAATAGCCTAATCGGATACAAAAACGAAGTCTTTATCGTCTAATTTATGGTATAAAACATATTTTTTGTGTAAAGTGAATCTCTAAGATAGTTGTATCTAATAAATGTGAATGAGAGAAAGATGTCATGATGGCAAAGTAAACGGTAAGAAAGTTAAAATTATATTTTTTCTAGGAGCTCAGAAAAATGAAGTTTATTTCATAAAATCTTTGGGAAAAAACTTTATAACAAAAGCAATCCCCCGATTAGGCAGGTTCGCAAATTTAAAAGAATATCTAAAAAATTCTTTTCTAATTTCTGCTAAATAAGAGTATAATATAAAAATATTTCTATTATAAAAACCAGTTCTGAAATTTTAAATAGCACAGAAGGGAACATTATAAATCATCAAAAGTGAGTATTATCATGTATAAGAATAGGAAAGAAAATATGTATTTTTTGAAAGTGAAATAGAATATATTGAGAATGTTAATTTCCTCTGAATCAAGAGCATTTTTTCTTCCAATAATAAAATTTATGCTTCTATTTTAGGAATTCGGAAATCCACAATCAAATCATGAATCAGAGAATGAAGATGATGACTGGGGATCAGATTTTGAGGAATCTGAAACACAAGTAAGAGACTTTTTTGAGCAAAATGCTTGAAATGAAATTAAAAATATGTCAGGCGCATTGTACGATTTTTTTTTTTTTTTTTTTTTTTGTGCAAGAGATAGAACGAGTCTACTGTAGTTATTTTTAAGTAACAAAATTAAAAAAATTAGAAAATATGAAGCGAAAAATATGTAAACTTGATTCGCGATGACATAGGATTACGCAGAAATTCGTTACTTTTATCTTACAATTCAAAATAAAGAGCAAAAAGAAGGCTGATCTGGAGTTTCAAAAACTTTATTTTCGGAAAATCTAATGCCTGGTCAGGAGAGAAGTGATGTTTTTTTTTTAAATATGTGTTCTTGTTTTCCACAATACCTTGAGAAACTAATAATGAGCCCTCACTTCTAGGCCGCGGTAGCCTAATGGTTCTGGTCGCGGACTCGCGGTCAGCATTGCTTTCGTCGAGTTGTGGGCTCGAGATTTGAGGCTGCTAGTGACCCCGGTGTATAGGGTCTGATTCACGTCAAATCTGGTCGAAGTACCCAATCCTCTCATTGACGTGGTGTGGAAGTTTGGAAAGGGAGGTGCCAGCTGAAGTATCTTCCTCATCACTTGACCGAGGTTCAAAATTACGAGGTCCGTCACCAATAAGCCAAGTGTTGTTTTTGTGTGCGACGTTAATAAGCAATCAATCAATCACTTCCAGAATTAGCTACCCTCTTGTATTTAACATAATTACAGTTTTCTGTTACTCCTGAAAAATGCGCCTCTGATGTATTTTTTGTTTGTTTATTTCATTTATGATTTTTTATGTCACAACTTATTTATATTTTGGTGGATATAATTTTTGTTAAATTTCTTTCATCAGTAAATTTCAAATATTTTTTGTTGTTTGTCCTATTTAACAAGTTTTCAATGATAAATTTATTACTTTTATAATTAGCATCTGAAAAAGTCCACCTTAAATTTCATATTTTTATAATATCATGTAAAAGAAATTTTTTTACAGATTTTTACGGTAGTTATTCACTGGGATGAACTTGCTTGTAATCTCGGTCCTAAATTGAACCAACTTTCCTGCTTTGAAAAGGATCTTTTTGCAGGATTTTACAATTATTTATTTTAGATAATTTTTTTTTATTTCTCTTATATTTATGCGATTTAATTGGCAAATTTGAAGGGGGGGAACCCATTATTCTCAGTACTTAAATTAACTTGGAAATTCGAGAAACTCGTTATTATCAATAATTCGTAGCTAAACCATCCCTCATCAAGTTAAATTGTCAAGAGCGAGGTCTAGAATGTCGTTTATAATTAATTAAACTAGAACTTGTCTTAATTTTCTTTTTGTTAGATTAACTGAATTAAATAGATGAACAAAATATAAAGTTTTAACAGAATTTGATGTATTCAAATTTTAATGGTATTAAGTAACCAGAACAAAGAGAATTTGGTAAATTTATTTCGTTTCGGAATTATTTAGCAAAATGCTGTATTTACAAGATCACTTGTATCTTGTTTAATTTAATGAAGCTTTTATAGAATCTTAGAATGATATCGTAAATATCTCATAACAACCCATAAAAAGTAATTTTTACCGTTTTTAATTGATTTTCTTATACTCGCATTGTATGTCTCGGTCAATACTTTAAAAGCTTTTTTTCTCACATTTTAACGCACTCATATGAGCTAAAATTATCTGTTCATGATTTTTTTGAATGACAATACGATAAGTTAGTCATAATTAATAAAAATTAATTGATTGAAACAAATTATTTAAAGAATTAAACTTTACGCCAAGTTTCTCACCAAGCCACCAAGTGGTCGCTAAATCCGTCGCCAAGGTGAAGGGGGATCATTGCTTAAACTCTCTTTTGTTAACTGGTGACTTCTTTGAAAATCCATCTTTTTCCTTTATAAAAGAAGCTTTGAATGAAAGCACCAACTCATGTTCGTAACATTGCTCCCCATCTTCAAGACAAGCGAATATTACTGAAAAGGAATGCTACTGACAGGCGAATGTTACTTAAAATTTAAGGTATAAAAATTGTATTGCGCAAAGTGTGAAGTTTGAAAGAAAACCCATGTTTAAAAAGCTCATTTTTTATCCGTGTTATTTATTTATTTATTTTTTGTAAATTAAATGAATTTCATTCACAATTTAGAGATGTTACGAAAGTTTCAAAATTCGTTTTTAAAGTAGAAAATTATTTAGTTTGATTTCACATAAAAATAATGGAAGAATAATTGAGATTATCTCTCTGACAAACAAAAACGAATGCAGATGTTTTATATTTAAGACAAATGTATTATTATTTAGTAAAAAATCTTCATTAAGTGTTAGATAAACTTGGATAGAAACTCTCTACATAAGAACTCTATTTCAATCTTCTTTCAGATAGCAAACATTATACGAGGAACTGTTCTAAATTTCTCCTAATCAAGTAACTAATGAAGACTACAAAGACATTTTCTGTCATGGCTAAGTTGATACGAGTATTTAACTGCAGAAAATCCAAATTCTATAATAATTGAATAATGAAAAATTTCCAGGGAAACTAAACAGGCTTGATTAGATTACAGATTTTGTTACATTGATGAAATACTTAGAAATTTTAGTGTTCCGCGAGTACATCAAATCTTCAGTATCAATTCAACAAATGGCTTTTAAACATGCGGTTTTCTCTTTAAATTTTGTATTCGATATTTATTATTTGATATTTGCTTTTATAACTGTTAGATTTTACAGTAAAAGGAGCTCTATTTATTTTAAAATGCTGCAGCAAATAACATGTGTAGCAAAAAATAATAAATAAATAGATAAGTAAAATGTGATAGGCTTTTTTTATATGTATTACAAACTGACCTTGAATAACTCTTAAAGGCTAAAAATAATTTTTAAGGTATCATAAAACCTGAAAAAAATATTTAAAAATAACATTATTTGTCAGCAAATTTAGATATTAGTAAAAATAACTTTATGTTTAACTCTCTGCTTTTTCCCAATGATCTTGATTTGAACAAAGTATTCTAACTAAAAACTTCGAATGGAGAGAGCCAACAAGAAAAAAAAATCTAATTTTCTCTAGCTCTCATGTTCATTATTTAGGAGCTTTATTCTCATAGCAATATATAAATGTTACTAAAGTAACAAAAAGAGATCTTTTAAGAGAAAATATATTCTAAAAATTAAAGAAAATGACCTAAACAGTAGAAAACAGCAAAATATACATTTCTTTAGTCTGGGAACCACAATCGAAATTCATTTTTAAGTTAGCTATGTCAACAATGCACTAATTATACAATAAATAAAATTAATCAAGATCCAGGAACTGAATATATAAAAGTTTTCTATATGTATCTTAATATTTATTTCTCTAAAGTATCTTTTCGCATTTCCATTCTACAGGGTGTACAAAATTCACGCAAGATTTCAATTTCGTGCCGTTTGTGGGGGTAAAGTATCACCAACGAAAAAAAAAAAAAAAAAAAAAAAAAAAACCAGCATGAGAGAGAGACCATTGATAGTTCAGAGTTATTAAAAATGAAACACTACAATACAGAAACCTCGTTTTCATTGATGAGCAATTTAAAAATATCGAAGGTTTGGTAGCTACAGTTCGCAGTTTTTGCACAAAATATGATCGGAATAGTGATTTAACTTCATCATCAGTGACTTCGTCAACTAATTTTATCACTCTGGACGTCCTTCAACAAATCGTTCAACACAAGACATCGAAGTAGTTCGTGAGAATGTTAAAGGGAGTCAAGGAATATTGTCGCGTGGAATGAAATCCAAATGAAGACTACGGAATAAAATCTCAACTCGAGAACGAACTTTATAATCCTAGAACTAGTTCTAAGAACTTTAAGTGGAGCAATAATAAGATTAGAAATAAAGATTAATATAAATTGACTATAATAGAAGATAATAAATGCAAAGCAGGACAACAGGAAGATGAAAACCTATCTCCAACTTACAGCTTTGCAAGAAGTATATATACACGAAGAGGGTGTACTACGCTTCAGTTCAAGCTTCCATGCACAAGCTCTTAAGAATAAATATGGCTTGCAGATGGACTTCTGTCAACGATGTGTAGTAATATGCAGATATCGTTAATAGGGTGTGGCTAATCAATGTATATAGGTTTATGGTGTAAGAGCCAATTCTAGAGCTCTTGCACCATTAACAGGAAACGAGTGTCGCTATAGTATCAATTTGGCACACGGTCAAGAATTGAACATTTCAAGATGCTCTCTATGGAGCATTCTGAAAAAATTTGTATTATCATGTTTACAAAGTTCAAATGACTCAAGAACTGAAACCTACTGATCCTGCAAGTGGATGCTGATTTTTCGAGCAAAATCGCTTGCAGTGATGAGGCTCATTTTCATCCTGATGGCGTCATTAATCAATAAAATTGTCACCTTTGGGGTTCAGAAAATCCACAAGTGATCGTTGAGATACAAAATCATCCACAATGTGTTACTGTTTAGTGCGGATGTTGGGCAGGACGATACTATTCTTCAGATAATTCTTCTTCGAAAATGCGGCTGGTCAGGCAATAGTAGTTAATGGTGCTCGCAATCGCGACATCATAATCCAATTTTTTGCGCGGAAATTGCAAGATTTGGATGTAGACAATAATTGATTTTAACAAGACGGGACGCCACATGCCATGCAGCCTAAGAAACAGTTCAAATACTGCATAAGGCATTTCCTAGTGGTGTAATTTCTCATTTTGGTTATCAGAATTGGCTACCCAGATTATGCGATTTAATTCCGTTGGACTTTTTTCTTTGGATGGATTATGAAGTCTAAGGCTTATGCTAACAAGCCCACGATCACCTACACCTGAAAGGTGAAAATTGAGCGCTGTATCAACAAAATTCAGCCCCATTTATGCGAAATGGTCTTGGGAAAATTTCAAAAAAAAAAAGTGTGTATGTGACAGCAGAGCTTCGGAAGCCATTTACCTCATATGATATTTCATACATAACCCTATACTGTATGTCTTATAAATCAATAAAAAGTTTACAATTTTTATTATAAACCTGTTTATGCTATCAAAATTACTTCTTACATGAATTTTGGGATAGCCTACAGTCCTCGCATAACTTCAGTCCTGAAGTTTAAAGATCATTAACACATTTGTAGTTTCTTTACAGCATTGTGACGCCTGGTTTCCCTATTCATGATATGCTCCATAAATGTCTTTTACAGTTCATTCCCCATGTAAAGAGTCAAATGAACAGAAAGTCAGGTATTGTCTTCCTGATAGAATAATCAAGAATCAAGACGCTTATTACGACTGTGAAGCAAACCCTCACGCATCCCCCCTCATCTAAAAAAAATAATTATAGAATTCTACTTATCTTACAATTGATTAATCGGATCCGAGCCAATGTTAAACTTGTTAGCTGGATCTTGTTAAATATAAATTGTTATATATATATATATATATATATATATATATATATATAACTTCCGATTACTCTTTTTCTCTCTCCCTACACTAACCTAACATCAAACTTTTTACTGCTGATAAATATTATCTCATCAACCCCTTATTCACTACACTTTAATATTTCTATTCTAATTCACGTAAGTCACAATTGGAGACTCCCGAATCAAACAACATCTTAGAAATGCCTATAAGTACAGTTGATTGAATGACTGATTGTTTTATTAATGTCAAACTTAGAAGGAATACGAGGGCTATTGGTGATGTACATTATAATTTTGAACCTCGGTCAAGTTATAAGGACAGCTGAACGCTTGTTAACCCGTTACAGTATGTTTAAATTTTATTATTTGCAATTTGACTTCGGCATTTTCCTCACTCTTTCAAGCTCCAAATTTTAAAATGGTTTCAACAGCCGAATGATTATTGATTTAAAAAGGAAATTGGAACCAAAAGTCCCATAACCTTAAATGTGAATTTTGAGTTCTGCCTGCTTAACTATTTTTAAAATTTAAGTACTCTTAATTTATAAGATATTTTCTCCTTAGATGTAAATCATAAGATCTGTAAGTCTCAATGTTTTCTTCAAAATAAATTAAATTTCTATAATTAGTAACCCAAACGATATTAACGCCTCCATATGTTAAAACTCTGCTGAGAGAATTTGTTGATTGTATGTAATTTTTTCAAAACCCAAGAGACTTTTGAGACACCCTGTTTAACACCAGATATTAATGAAGTATATTTTTATCAGTATCTCGTCTAAAAACCATAAAACAGAAAATAACTTATACATACCTCGATGTTTAGAATACGAAGAACCAATTGTCTAGCAAAATAGTTAAATTCATAAAAAGTCACATCTTTAAATAGATAAACTTAGACATGATATGATCATATTTTAGAACAAAAAAATCAGAATGATATTTCAAAAGTAAGAATTGCCATTATAAAAGGGAAAACTTAGTAAAAATATACGTACGTTATGTTAAGAGCACAAGGCATTTTATCATTATTTTTCTTTTTCTCTTAGCTTATACTGAAAAATATAACTTTTTGTTTCTTAGCAGTGTTAATGAAATTAAAAACTGTGAAATTAAGTATGAATTAATAAAAAAAAATTAGAGATTAAATTTGACTTTCTTTTCCAGCTCTGCTCACAAGAGATTCAAGATAATCTCATTAACGAAGGTCGTGAAGGTAAGTACACATTCTTTAACATTATTTCCAACATTATTCTTTTTTGAAAATAAGAGCGTTTGCAATTCGTGATACAATGTTTTAAGGAAAAGAAGATTATGTAAGAGCTGTTATTTTTTGAAACGTTGTTTTAATCAAAAGTATTAAAGCATGCATTCAAAGCCATCTCAAGACTCTTCTTAATTAAAACTTTTTTCTGGGATCTTTTTAACACTGGTCTTTACTAAAATGGTATTCATTTTTAAGGAAGCTCACAGTAGATAATGAATAAGAATTAAAAAATTTTAAGGAAACTTATGCATCTTAAACTATGTTTCAAATGATCTGTTTGTCGGTTTTTCATTAAAAAACTACATCTACAGGTATATATAAGAATATGGGCAAAAAGATAGTATTCAACACTACACATATAATTAAAGGGTTTAATTTAAGCTTATCAATAAAAGTACAAAATTGGCCCCCCCCCCCTATAATTTAGTAAAATTTTCCAAAAGAGTCGAAGGCGTGTTAGCAAAACTTTCACTCTTGACCAATCAGATCATTTCTTTTTCAAGATTGAGCATGGAACATGAAAACAGTTGTTACCAAAATTTAATTAACATTGAAATTGAAAATATATAATGATTGGGATTGCTGTTATTTACTAACCTCTCACTGAGAAGCAACACGAGGGCTATTGGCGACGAACTTCGCAATTTTGAAACTCGATCAAGTTGTGACCTATTTCCTTCATTATTTAACTCTACAACCATCTTAAAGTCTACTTTTAGAGTCAATAAGTTCAAAACTCCAATTAAAGTTACGTAAGAGTAGGACAAAACACTTTATTAATAACCAAAGAATAGATACAGTCGTCTTCTCTCGAATTCCTCTTAACTCGGTTAATCCTAGTGTTTCTTGAAATAATAAAGTTTTAGCTTACCAAATCACTCGTTCAAATTTATAAAATTCTAGTTTATAACAAGTTCATCTTTTATTTCTCTAACAAGGAGTTATTTCAATCCAAACGATTAATTACGATATTTCAATCTAATTTACAAATATCTATCAGCTTGACGTTATCCTCTATCTCTCCTTCCTTTCCTTTCCTTTCAATTCTATTTCGCTTATATATCTCTATATCTAATTCAGTTCCTTACACTTCTTATTTTCGTATAATTAAACTATTCACATTTGATTTGTTTGGAAAGGAGATGTAATTGTATATAATTCAAATAACAAAAAGTTTCTGAGTTACTGAGAGAAAATTGTGTATAGCCCAGCGTCACAAAATAGTGATTGTGATGTTAATTGGCATTCTCACTGTAAACCATCTCAAGGCTATTGGTGACGGACCTCTTAATTTTATGTCTTGGTCAAGTGACGAGGATGATACCTGAGCTGGCACCTGACTCTCCAAACTTCCACACCATGCCAACTGGAAGACATGGAACCTCAACCAGATTTAACATGCATAAAATAAATAGAAAAAGATCATTCAAAGTAATAACTTCTTAATGGAGCCACCACTAAATTTCTACCTTTTTCAAAAGGGGCAATGAACAAAAATGATTTGCTAATTCAAATAACTTCTCAATGATGAGAAAGTTAGTCCAAATCCCATAAACTGATTGGCAGTGTTCCTAGAAAGGATCTATCTTACCTCCAAGTAAATTGTGAGTCGTTGGAAAGTATCGCGAAAAGTAGGTTGTGCTCTCTCGTACAAATTAGGTGAAGTTATGAAAGTCAATGATTCTCTTATTTGGTTTTTTTACATACATAGTCATTTATTACCCTACTTAAGAAATTTGTGATTTCTTAAAATCGAAACACCTATAGTTTGTTCTTAAATTTTTATTAAATATACTCTGAAAAAAAATGAACGGGAATTACATTCTGTTTAGCTATTCAGTTTTTATTCTCGAAGTATCTGTTTTCTTTTTAATAGTATGCCCTTAAGGTTGAATAACAGAAGTAACAAAAATATTTTCTTAAAAAAATTAGTTATTTATTTTATGTTGTAACTTTTAATTCTTTGGAGCATCTACATTATTTTAAAAGCCTATTCACAAATTCATGATCACCTTTTATTTTCTTTTAGCAGATCTACTCAGAAAGACGAACAAGACTTCAACGAAGGACTTTCCTCATATAAATACTTTACCTGCAGATACATCTCAATCTGCTTCAATAATGACTAGAAACTCAACCACGGAAGCAAGAAAAACTGGGGCGGTTCCAAAATTAGGTTTCTCTTACTTAAGTAACATTAATAATACAAATAACTTTGAAAATAGCAGGACAAATGTAAGAAATGTAGAAAATGATATTCATCAAAATGCTGTTAGTTTCCCTTCAACTAATCCAAACTTCAGAGTATCAAACCAATCACAAAATTTTTCCAGAAGACATGCAGCTAAATTGGTTTGTGCTAACAAGGAAACACAACAAGCTAACCAACAACGAATCCAAACTTCAACAAATGAAGCACTTATGAATAAAGCCCCCCAAAAACTCAAGCCTGAAGCATTTTCTTTTCTAGGCAAAATATCATCTGTTTCGAATGAATCAAACATTCCACAAGAAAATGAAACAAATAAAAAGAAAGAAAGAAAACATCTGGTGCCAACTGCTTTTGTTCATGCGGAGAGACTGCGCGATTCACTGTCTTTAGATGAGACTGCAATAAGCACTCAGTCTAATTTCAACGAGTCTGTTGATTTTGCTACAAATGAGTTACCATTAGGGAATCGGTCAAATAATTATGAACCTTTTGGTGAAGAATCCATTCCAGAAGTTTTAAATGTTACTAGAGAAGTTGTAAAACCACCATTACCTACAAGACCTCCTCCTGTCTTAAAGTATCCTCCAGGGACATTTTCATATTCAAGATCCATATCTTTAGAATCTGCAGCGCGGAGCACTGTTTTACATCCTTCGTCACAATGTGTTCGTACAAAATTTGCACATCCAAATTCTTCACCAGTATCTAAACTTACAGATACAAATTTGACTAAGGAAAGTAACTCAGTTAGCAAAAATATAATAAGTTTGCAGAAGAGAAGCGCAGTGGCTACTGCAATTCCTCAAGATATAGTATCTCGACCTTTACCTCCATTACCAGTTTCAGATGAAGAGATAACAGAAGATACCGTACCGTGCTCAGGAATGAATCAATATGAAAACACCGTATCTTTAAGAAACGACAATAGATCAAATGAAATTCCTGTAGCAAAAGTCAATGCTCCTTATAATATTCCTATAGCAAAAGCCAATGCTCCTT
This sequence comes from Nephila pilipes, assembly GCA_019974015.1. Classification (NCBI taxonomy): domain Eukaryota; kingdom Metazoa; phylum Arthropoda; class Arachnida; order Araneae; family Nephilidae; genus Nephila; species Nephila pilipes. The sequence goes on from BMAW01080882.1 coordinate 1,886,320, forward strand.
ATGAAATTCCTATAGAAAAATCCAGTATTCCTTATGAAATTCCTATAGAAAAATCCAGTGTTCCTTGTGAAATTCCTGTAGCAAAATCCATAGCTCCTTATGAAACTCCTATAGAAAATTTCAGTATTCCTTATGAAATACCTATATCGAAATCTAGAGCTCCTTATGAAACTCCTATAGCAAAAATTAGTACTCCTTTACCTCGTCCAATAACTGTATCATCTATTTATCCCACGGACGAATTAAACCGCATTGAACTCATTGCAGAGGATTCATTCAATGAGGAGATAACTGTACAGGAACAATCGATACTCACTCCTCAGCAACGATTAGCACAAATAATTGGAAATCAGAGTAATGTTAGCACTGAAGTGTTACTTTCACAGAGCAAAATAACTTCTGCTATAGCAGCAAGATCCCAAAACAGTACCGGCCAAGCTATCCCTAAGGCGAAAGTTGCAAAATCGAACGAAATTTATGATTTTGGCACAAATGATGGAAATAATATCAGTAACATTCCAAAATCTAGGAGGTAAGTTATTTTTGTATAAATGCATCATTTTAATCCAGTTTTTATCATGAAAATGTAGACGAGGTTTATAGTTAATACAACTAACATAGAAGACGTTAAATTGTATGTTAAGTATTAACAGATTTTTCAACCAGTGATTTATATATTTTAATTTTAGAGCGAAATAATTAGAAAGAACTTTTCCATTCGATCAATCGCAAATATTTTACAAAGTGAATATGTACGTAAAATACAAAAATCAGATGAAAAAAGGAGTTGTGTTTTTGTCTGATTTTATTTTCTATAATAAAAAGTCAAAAATCCAATCAATTTTTTCGAATTGTTATGTGTGTGTGTGTGTGTATTTTAATAGTTTACGAATTCTATAAAATGAGTCAGATTAAGCACACACTGAAACGATTCTGATTCAGTCTCCCGTCAGAAGTCGGCATCTGTGTGTCAAAATCCCGACCTACTGAAATAGCCCCTTAAAATCATTTTCAAGCGATCATTGCCATACAAGTTTCCCCATCTGACGTTGCAGAATTCATTAATAGTTTAGTACTCTTTTCACTTAACACTATTCTAACAGCCCAAGTTTAGTAAATCTCAAGTCCCTTAACAACACATAATATTCCATATTCTTTGATGAAAAGATAAAGAAGTCCCCGACCAGAATCGATCTCGAAGAGTCCTTAAGCAGACACCAGAGACCCCACACACAGTCGTTCCCATCAGTATTTTAAAGTAAACATCTCTTTTGAAGTTTTTAACGCTATATTTAATTCCCTTTTCACTCAGGAAAACCTTATTGGTAGAAAAAATTATTTTGTTCCCTTTTGGGTATTTTCAATAAATATTCTCTCTATTATCACATGGCTGAGGTAGCCTAGTGGTCATGGACGCGAACTCAAAGCCGGTGTTGTTTGCATCGAATGCTGATACTTAGAGTCCTGCTGCCACTAAAACCCGAAGTATATCGAGGTTGATGTTCATTAAATCTATCTAAGCTTAAAGTTCTTCCGTTGCCGTGGTGTGGAAGTTTGGAAAGGAGGTGCCTGTATAACTGTCTTCCTCATCACTTGACCAAAGTTCAAATTCCCGTTGTCGCCAATAGCCCTCATGTTGCTTCTAAATGTGATGTCAATAAGCAATCAATCTGTATTATCATATTTCTTATTTTTATTATTTTAATATTCATATAGTATGCCTCCTAAAAGCAACACGAGTTGTTCTCTATTCCGAAAGAACCTGTCAGTTTCATATTATTTTATTCGTGTTCATGTTTTATAGTATATATTTATTAGATCAATAGTATTAAAAATTATATAGAGGATTATATAGAATATATATAAATATTGAAATAAAAATTGATGCAAACAAAGTTAGTGGCACCAAAGATTTTTCAAACGTTTAATAATTTAAAATACAGTTGTAAATATTTTAATACTGTTTAGAGATTAAGCATCAGATTAGAGACTGAAAGCTTATTCTATTCGTTCTTAGAATAGACTTATTTATGTCATTCATAAAAGCATGATATTCAATGCTACTTCCTCCCTTTCCTTAGTTGCATCAAATATACTTTTCCATAGTCATACGCCGCCCCCCCCCCCAGTATTTTGATGTTCATAATATTTCTTATTGTAATATGGATTGTTTTGTATTGTAAAAGAAACAAGTACTTAAAATATTTATTTCAAGAGAAAATTTTACCGGGTTTCCACCTCTCTCGTGATAAAATTACCATGCACCAAGGGAATATTATCAAATTTGGGGTTTCATGTATTAATGTATTAGATATTTTTAAGAAGCTTATTTGTATATCATAATTTAAACAAAGAAAACACAAGCTCTAAAAAATCCCAAGGTTTTTTAAAATTTAATTACTGAAAAAAAAATTTAAAAATTTAATATATTGAAAACTAAAAAAATTTCTCTAGGAGTTGCTAAATTATTCCATTATAATGTTAATTTGTTTTTGTTATTGAATTTATGATTTGGGATTGGGATGTTGAATAGGTTGGTAAAATGCTGGATGTACATTTTATAGCTAAAAATTTATAGATTTATAGGATGTACATTTTATAGCTAAAAAGAATAATAGTGCTTTCTTCTTCCCCATTCTCCTTCTATTTGTTGTAAATATAATTTTTATAGTTCTTAAGTTTACTCTCTCATATGTCTTTATGACTGAAAATCTAAACGAGCGTTGTGTAAGGTATACCGTGTGTTATACATATGGTGTTGTAAATACCATACCGATTAAAACTGAAATGTATAAAACTTGATAAGTTTATTTTCTTGAAAAACATCAGTTAAAAAAATACAATAAACCATTTCGTTCTTATCTTACAATAAAACAGTGAAAAGAAGAAGCTCGCATTCTGTTTTGGGTTGAATAAATTTTACAAGTCTTAATGCATGTTTAAAATCAATCTCAGTTTAACTTGCATCACAGCAACAGTTTTTCTGTAACAAGATAGTCTGAGTTCTGGAAAACATTCTGAGGAACAGAAACTGGTAAAAGAGGTGTTTCCGCTTCTGATCATCACTTCATTTATATGAGTAAGTTGGTATTGATTGAAAGTTGAATGTATGAAGAAGAATAAGCTTGTGTCTTGGTTGAAGAATAAGCTCTCATGTGCTGAAGAACTCAGAGAAGAGAAGAGAGGCTCATGTGAAAGAATTGATCAGTCTTGCTGTATAAGAAAAAGGTGATTGGAATATACACAAGAGAGACAATTTGAACAGTAGTTGAATGTGATATCCATGCTGGTTTTTATCTATCCAGTCCTGTAATATAAATTCATTAACATTTTCTATAGGATTTAACTCTAAGATAAGACGTGAAAAGAACTCGGGTGAAAAATTATATCTATATATACATCTAATATCGTATCATTTTACATATTAGAAATTATCTTTAAAAAAAATGGTATATTTTTTTCTTATAATTTTTTACTTTTGCAATTAGGATTACTTTTCTAAGCCAACTTTTTATGTATAAAATGCGTAAAAAAATTGCGTTATAAAATGCGTTATTAAAATGCGTAAGATTTATAAAATCTTCAAGTTTTAAATAAAATTTCTTTTTGTATTACAATTTTTTAAAGAAAACTTTTTGTTTAAAATGCAATTGTTATTAAAATTTAAAAAGTGCAATACAAGTCCACCTGAAGCGAATTAATATTAAACAATATCGAAAGTATTTATAATTTAAGGGAAAAAATCTCGAAGTTTACCGACAAGAAATATAAACCCGTTTTCCTAAGAATACCTTATAATTCCTTACTAAACATGAAAAATTGTGATTTAGTCCCTATTTCAGAGATTTTTATACTCAAGAAAAGTCTGAAAATACTAAATTGCACTTTCTTTCGAAAGCAGATAATTCAAAATGTTACATCAGTCATAAATTTTACATATTTTTTACTAAACACTTAACTATGACTCCTGAAACTTATGATACTTACATCAACTAGGAAATGAGCAAAGTGATATGTATAAAGATCATAAAAATAGATTCCATTACCAACAGAGAACTTCTGAAGAAGATCAAACAAGAGAATGGTGATGTCAGAAAGCTGGAGAAGAGGTAAGGAAACCTCTTGTTTGAAATAAAACTAGAGGAATTTCTTACCTCATCTTCAGATTTCATGAATAGTTTTCTCATCCTTTTCGTATCCAGGATTATAAGCTTTAGCTTTAAAAGAAAATAATAATAATAAAAAGAGCATTCATAACATGTGTAAAATGTATTCTAAGTATTCCTCTTAAGTCATCGAAGAAAACTTGTCGAAATTGAGTTCAAGGTTTCTTTAACAGATGCCAGAAATCTAGAGAAGTAGGGAAACAGCCTGTTTGATACAAAACAAGAGGAAATTCTTACCTCATTTTCAGATTGTATCAATAGTTTTCTTATCCTTTTCGTGTATCCATGATAATAAATTTTAGCTTCAAAGGAAAAAAAAAAACCAGATAACAATAGAGCATGCATGGCATGTAAAATTTACTCTAATTATTCACCTTGACCCTTGAAAAAAAAAAGATAAAAGTTAAAAACAGCCGAAATTGAGTTCAAGATTCCATTAACTGGTATATTTTATGCATTTTCCGAATTTATTTTTACAGTAATTATTTAATTTTTTAGGTGCTTTTAATAATATTTTTAATTGAGAATAGTCGAAATGCAAAAATTCAATTAAAATTTTCAAAACTTACAGATTCAAGCTTTATGATAAAATATTATATAAATTAATGACATTATTTAAACTTATAATTGGAAAATAGTAAAAAAAATATTATAATAAGAAAGAAAATACTTGTATTTTCTCACAAGGAATCTTTGTACACATATTTATTTCACGAATTGCCTTTAACCTGAAATTATAAGAAAGTAATCATGGTCTCCTTATTTTGATTTTTATGCGAAATAAAACTATGAGCATTATTATTTTTTTACTTATTAATCCTATGAAATCAAAAGCTCATGATTGAAACTTCATACAACGATTAAAATTCATATTGACAAGATTTTTGTTGGAAAAAAAAAAAAAGAGAGAGAGAGAGACGAAACATTTAAGTCTTGTTGGAAAATTTTTTAAAGTGATTTTAAAAACTGAAAATCGAAACTCTACTCACATTCAAAGCGTAATTAGTTACTCGTTAGAGAAATATCAATTTGTTTTTACTTTTTATCTCTTTAAAGGAAAATAACGTGAAAGGGTTCATTAAACATTTTAATCGGTACAAATCAAGCAAGATTATTAACGTATGATGATTAATTTAAATAAATTTAATACGAGTAAATTTAGTTGCTCTTAACTTCATGCTAAAGGAAAATATAACTTCTCGTTTTTGTTCCATCAACAACAGAACATAATCAAGAATGCCATTCTAATTTTCTGTTGATAAAATAAGCAAGATAACTGTAGATTTCTAATGTTATTTAAATACAATAAAAATAAAATGCGTATGGGGAGTGTGGTAGAATGAGTTACTGTATAAACGGTAGTGTGTGCACATATAAATACTTCTGAACAACATACGATTCTGTTAAGTTTTTTACAAGATTAGTTTTATTTTCCAGATGTCGGTTGCGAAAATTTTCAGTGAAATATTTTTACAAAAGTGCCTTAGATAAAATCTCTGAAGAAGTTCTTTCAAAAGCAAAAAAAAAAAAAAAAATGCGATTGTATATTATAAGATGTAAAGTAAAAAATTATACGATACGGGAATCACTAGCTTTAATTTTATTGAATTTACGTGGATTCCAAGTGTTATGTTATTTGTAAAATTTTGTTAAGTTTTTCGTAAAACTTGTTCTGCTAAATATTTATATTTAAGCTATGTTTTACGTTTTCCTCATGTGGAATCTTAAAATTTTAAATCATTGAAGAATGGAAGGTGTGGCTGCGTAGATTGTTTCAAAATTTCACCGAGTGCATTTCAATCAAGACCTTATCAGAAAAGAAAGAATAAAATAAATTTAAATTATATTTCCTTATTATTTGATTATTAGTATCTAATAAAATTACTTCGATTGAAATTGATAATTGAATTTCTTGTCCCAATGTATTAAGAATTATATAAAAGTGAAATACTAACATATATATTTAGTGAAATACTGACATATATACTTACAAAGTTTTTTTGGTAGCTTGTCTTTTAAACAAACTCTGTTGTTCGTTAGTTCGTTTAGATGTACATGCAAATATGAAAACTGAAGAAATGGTGTTTCCTAACCTTACAATTTTAGGATTATAAACCACCATCTCTATCAGTTCTCTCATTGCCTTCATCATACTCTTTTGCGTTCGATGTTTCAGTAGATCTCATAAAAAAAATCTGCAAATGAGATCTCAAACTTCTGAATTCACCAATCAGCTCCAAGTTTCTTCAAACAGAAAAGATTATAAGGAACTGAAAGTAATAAAGCTTGTACATTAAATAAAATGACTTGGTTTTACATATAGGTTTAATTCTAAAAATATTACACATTTTACATTTCATGTTTATCTCGAGATAAACATGACTACAATTCGGAATAAATTTGTAAGATTATATTATTAACTTCATATATATTATATATAGTTACATATATATATATATATACATATATATATGTGTGTGTGTGTGTGTAGTAGTGTGTGTAGTAGTGTGTGTGCAAAAGCATGTATACATATGCTTCATAATAACACACACACACATTTCATATATACATATATATATATGTATATATATATATATATATATATAGCATATACATATATTATATATACAATATACATATATATATATATGTCATCAACAATAACAATCATCAATATAGTTATTATTATTATACATATATATACATAACAATAACAATAATAACAATATTATATATATATACACACACATCATCAACACATATATATATATATATATATATATATATATACACACATATATATATATATATATATTCCCTTTTTCAACCACCTTTAAAATCTGATTCAACAGAATCAAGCCTCCTTGAACTTCAAGCCATCTTCTTCCACCACCTTGATCTTCCTCTTTGCCGACTAGTAAAGGGCTTTGGAACAAAAATCTTCTTTCCTTGATTTTTTTCATCCCTTCTAACAACAGGAGAAGCCCAGTTCATTCGTTTTACTTTAATACATTTTATGATATCAGGCTCATTAAAAATTTTATAAATATCAAAATTAAAACCTCTTCGCCAAAAGCCATTTTTTTGACGCCACCGAGAATACTTTTGAGAACCTTTCTCTCAAAAACTGCAATATTGTATTCTACATTTTTAGTTAGAGACCAATTTTCCGAGCCATACATTAGGACGGGCCTAATAAGAGTTTTATAAAAAAGAAGCTTTGCTTTTCTGGAGAGGAAACAGGATCTCAGTAAAGAGTGGAGTCCGAAGAACGTTTTGTTGATCAATGAAATAAGATTGGATCGCAGAGAATAAAGTCATTTCTTATGTTAACCAGAGATTCAAGGATATATATATACATACATCAATTTATGTTTACAGTGGGTAATTTGATAGGCATATTTGCTAAATTTATTTTATAATGGGTATATTTTGTGTTAGTAATAGTTTCTTAAGTTCTCTTAGTTATTTTATGTTTTGATCTTTTGAATTTTTCTGGATTTTATTGAGTGTCTTCATCTTAAATGATTATATAATGAATATTTTTTGTGTATTGTTTTTGAATGTTGTTCGATTGTAACTTTGATTTTATAATTTTTTTTTCATTTCTATATTATATTTAGTTGATGAGAATAGTTTGGCAAATAGTTCTGTGAAAACCTAGCCTAACAGACTAAAGCCCGTTACCACATTGAATTTATTATGTTCCACGCCTTTGTGTTTCTTCAGAATTTTCGTTTGTTACATTTTTTCAGTTAATCTTTATTTTTTGTGATAATTTTGGTAATTGCCAATTTAATTTTTCGCTAATCCAACGTATTTATGATGAATAATACATTTGATTACAAAAATATTTTCAATGTAATGGTCAAATGACAAGTAAAACAATTACTAAAAAGGAAACTTACTGGAATCAAATTGTTTAAATTTTTTCTATATTAATATATTTAATATTAATAAATTTTGATGTGTTTGTAGTTAAAATATTTATGCTGTATTAAAAGGACTTGAGTGAGTGCGAAAATAACTGATCTACTCAAAATGTATTTAATTGTCATCAACGGTGTGAAAAATTTACAAGGTAAATACACTCTATAA
>BMAW01080882.1:1894683-1914408 GCA_019974015.1 Nephila pilipes
AAAAAAAAAACGACGCACCAATAAGGTTATCCAATGGAGGCAAAAATTCGCGGCTTGGAAAATTATGTACAGAATAGAAGATGATTAAAATTTCAGAAAAATTTAATGATTTATTTCAGAGTTACATAGTTACAAAGTAAAGCGCTCAATAAGGTGTTGACCCTTATCATTTACATGTTCGGTATAAATGTCTTTGCATACGAAATTTCATTACAATCGGGCTACTCCTTCTTGGTGCGTCGTTTTTCTTGAAAAATATTAATGGGAAATATCCCTTCTATAAATATATACTCTATATTTCCCATTAATATACTTAAGAAATGTTTTAGTTTTAAAATTTTAATTAAAGCTACTTATTTTTACAAATTTTCTATTAACAGTGCATGTTTTAAAAAATTAGAATTGCAACACAGAATTCATCCTAATCACTATTGTATGTTAATTTTAATAAATACTTTCGAGTGGTATATAGAAATGATGTAAGTTCTCTTACGCTGTTTATAGCAGTAGAAATGTTATTTACTATATGATTAAAATAGTGAAACTTTTAAAAAGTAGTAACAGTAACATGCATAGCCTCGTTGCCAAAATAGAAAAAAAAAATAAAATACATTGATTGTTGGATAAAAAATATTAAGATTTTATCGTAAGTAAATAATCTGTTAAAGACGTACATTGGAAAAGTGAGTCTTTCAGAAATATCGACATGGTTCGTAGAAAAACTCGTATAAAGACTCATAATTCTTTTCTACAGTTTCTGTACCACATTGTTATTTATTAAAAACCTGAACGAATTGAAGAATGAGTAGTTATTATGGTCCTTCTGCATCCCTGGAACCTCTCAAAAAATTCTTCCAGAAAAGAGACAATCATAGAAACTGATCGTTCAATAAATATCTATTATTACACAGAAACTTTAATATAATTTCAAGAAAGAAAAAAAAAGAAGAAAATTTAAGATATTGTTGTATTATTTTGACTGAAGTGTTAAACCACCACAAGATAGTTATTTTTTTTTTTTTTTGGTTGAAATATAATGCGTGCAAAAAGATTGAGCATAATTAAAACTGAAGAAATTACCATTATTCGTACAAGATTTAAAATTGTATTATATTATTTTATGCTATTCAGATTTTAAGGAGTATCAAATTTATAAATATAATTTTCAAATTCTATGCATGATTTTATATATATATAGCTATAAAAATAACACAGAAATAAGTGAAATATAATATTAATGAACTTTTTATAAACAAAGAAAAATAACGTTGAATTGCTTTTTTTGCAGATCTAATTAGTTTTGAACTTAAGTAAAGAATTTTCCGGACTGTCCTAAAAAAAATAAGAAGCCTCAATAAAAAAGTTTTATTTTAATCGCACATTTGTTGTATTGAAACTTATGATAGATATACATACCTGGATTTGTAAATCAGCAATTGTTAATTCTTCTGTAAGGTACATTGTTTATGCCCTTTTATTCTAAGAAGCAATGCAAATCCGAAAGAAGAACATAAGTCGTGGTCTCATATTCAGAAGTTTTGCATATCTGAACCACTACTTGTGTTCATTTCTCAGATTGCAACCTTGAGCAAGAATCTTTTGATGAGGCCTTGGTCAATTTATTGTTCCATTTTACACTAGTTCAATTTTCCAATAACATTGAGTGAGAAACTGACTTGTTTATTCTTATGCTGGAAGTACTGGTCTAAGAGCTTTCCCTCATACATCAACATTTTCTTATAGTTTTCCTTTCTCATGAAGATATTGCAAATCTGAAATTAGAACAGAAGTTGTGTTCCTATATCTTTTTTCGAAAATATATAGTCACGACTTTTGTTCTATTCTCAAATTGCACACCCTGATATGTTGACTGACATCATGCTTTTTCCTAAATATTGCACAGTATGATGAAAACATAGGTATCACAAAAGTTATAATATATGCTCACAACAAAATCCTTCGCACCTTTATTGAATCTGTTGGCCAATGTACCTGCCCAACTTTAATCTTATAAAAACTTTTAAAACGCTCCTTTAAATCGATGAAAATTACAATGGAAAACTAAAAGAATGAAATAATTTACATTAAACTCGTTTTTAAATTTATAGAAATTGTATATCTTAGCTTACCTTTCTTCAGTCATTTTGCCTCAATAGAAATCATCCGTACCGCAAATAATGATACGACTTGTATTATTATTTAAGTAAAATTACAACTTTATATTATTATTTAATTATTATGTAAACAAACTTAGAAGCAAAATTTTTAAAATTAAAATTTTTGATAGCAGTATTGAATATATTTTCTTACCTGAAACACAACTTCTAGGTATGATGATAAAGGTATCATTGCACTTTCTCATTCAAAATTCTCGAAGTCTATGGTGATTTCTCTTGAGGGACTCTCATCTTAAGTTAATATTGCAAATCCTAGAATCCCGCAGAAACAGTGACCTCATACTCTTTAGTGTAGTACCGAAAATCTCTTTGCATGCTTAGATTTCAGGATCCACCACTCCATGTATGGATTTCAGAATCCTCTTGAATTTATAGACCACTCGCGTAATTAATCCAAAGAATCATTCTCGTTCACAGAAGAATATTTAAATCTTATTGATAGTGCAATCTTGCTCAATGTATTTAATTTTTAATCTGTAATATTACTTTGGAATCCTTGAGTAGAAAAGATATAAACTAAATAACGTTAGGATTTACTTTCCTTACTTCAATACCTCAGTTTATAATGCATTGACTGTCTGTCAAAATGCAAATGAGAAATTTGGCTGAATAACTTATTTCTTCAGCTTATTCTTTCCAAAAATTAAATTTGTTTATGGAAACTTATGTATCGAGAATTTTTAAGCCCATTATTTTTTAATTAACTATAATTATCTTTTACTGAAAGGGATTCGAAGCAAAAGGAATTAATAGAGTTCTAGGAATCAGTGAGATTTGATTTGTTTAATGACTTATTATATCTAAATTGAAGAATTTTAATGGTTTTCCGATATCATTCGAAAATAAAAATTCATGATTAATTGAAGTAAAGGGGATACCTTCCAAGGGGATTTAAATTGGTGTTTATTTGTGTATCACGAGGAGAAAGCTAGGAGCACTCCAAGCAGCTTTTTGCAAATAAAAATTATAGCGATGGTTAAGATTCCTTCGGATTAAACTAGATGGACTAATCACAAATTTTAAAGTCTTTTAACTTATTGAGATACAACTAAATAATTTTATATTACTTCCGTATTTTATCTATCAAGACTCACTGTTTATTATGGTTTTAGATAAAATAGCACTTGTTATGGTCCTCCTCCCTCCCCCCAAGATTATTTCTACTAAACTTTTAATTCTAAAGACAAAGTTTAAGAATCATTTAGATTCGATAGAAATACCATTATTAATTTAGAATGTTATATTTTGTCTGTGACAAATTCCAGATCATAATTTTAACTAGAAAATGTGATCTGATGGTGAAATTTAATGGTGCAAAATCCAGATGTAGCTTTTCTGAACTAAACAAGATGTAATTGTGATCTAGATGTTAAAAAAAAGGGGTTAGGAAAACAAATTTGTTGACAAGAAGAAGAGTCGAGATAGAAAAAATAGAGAATGGTCACTAGGGTATCAAGGGAGCGTGTCACCCGTGTTTACCAAAGACAGTGAACCGCATGAAAAAGAAAAGTAGGGGCGTAGGTACTTACATGATTCTGCACTTATCTGAAGAACGCAAGTCCTTTAAGTCTTTAACTAGATAAGAATATAGTCATATATAAGGTTAGTTCTTTCGAACTGATTATTCTAATCGCAAATTCTTTAGTTCTGACAGAAATAGAACTGAATTATTTTTAAAGCTTCTTTGTCTTAGAAGCTGGCTATTTGTAATTTTAATTTAAAAAAAAAAAGCATAGTCACACGGTAAGCTTGTATTGGAAAATATTATCAGTGGCTTAACATCTAAACTGGATTTTGAATAAGATGACTTCACTTCGTAGATCCCCCACCAAAGATTTGTAATCAATCGTATTGGAGAAGTCTAACTCCGAAATACGCGAAATTGCATCGGCATCAAATCATCTATGACAAAACGAATATCAGTCTAAAATTGACTTATAAATTCAAGTAGATGTGTTTATTGAAGTGAAAATTTATCAACTTTCTGACAAAAATCAAAGCTGGAGATTTGGGACCATATAATATTAAAAAACTACGACAAAAATAGCATATAACGAAAGTGGTATACCTCTGATTAAATACCAAATAATTCTTGATATAAAGTTACGTTGCTCAGTTGCAGAAAGTTTTCTCGAATAAAAAAAAAAGCGCTTTTGTTACCCCATTGTTGATTCGTTGCAATGCTGTGTCAATCGCTTTACCTGAAGTTTTTTTTAATTTAGCTTAGTTTTTATTAACATCGCACTAAGAGAAACACTAGGGCTATTGGCGACGAACCTCGTAATTTTGAACCTCCGTCAAGTGACGAGGACGATACCTGAGCTGGAACCCCTCTCCTAACTTCCGCATCACGCCAACGGGAGCATTTTGGGCCCCGCTTTACCTAAAGAGTCTGGCGTAAAAGTAAGTTTCGCATTTGGCAAAGTATGCGCCAAAGGAGGAGTGAACATAACTTTGACTCGAGATAATCTATTGCGGCATCCGACCAAACTAAAAGCTTAAGATCAATCTTTCTAGCGTGACCTTGAGTTAAGTAGTGCAAACTAGCTAACTTATCCGAAGAAAAGGTCCCTGAATCTATGATAAAAATTGATAAACTCATTCTCATTTTTTGAAATAGTTATATAAAAAGTATAGATTTTATTAAATCTTTTTTTATTAAGTTCAATAAATAAAAATTTTAACTTCACAAAATGTTTGAATGTACTACTTGTTAAAACTAGGGAGAAAAAATAAAACTTTGCTTGCAAAATTGAATCAGAAAGAAATTTTAGATCGATAAAAATGAAAAAAAAAAGGATAATGTGTTCTTTCCAGGGATTAGTTATTAATTCCTGGTCACTGAACTCAAAAAGAAAAAGATCACTAGGTGTCTCGTTATTTCAAACCCCGTACTCATCTACAGAAGATGAGCCCCTGAAGTAATTATTATATCACTGGTTTTAGATTCTGTGTAAAAATTTATTGCGGAAATGATAAATTACAAATATAGATGACTAGAACTTTTTTTTTATTACAAGAGACATAAACCTTTTTACAAAATTTTTTTCTGCAGAAGCGAAAATAAAAGAATGCGGTTAACACTGAAAATACATGAGCAATGGGTTATTTCATTAAATAAATTTTTATAGCCATAATCCCTTAAATTTCATACTAAAATCAGAAAATATAATGCATTATACAATTTATAATAAGTGAATAAGTATATACACGGGAACAAGAATAATTAAAGAGATAAGAATAATTTTATACAAATAAGAATAATAAAGGGGATAAAGAATATATATTTTCAATGCTACGTGAATTCAATATTAAGGATATATATTTGTAAAACTACATGAACTCAATAATAAAGATATAAAGTAAGATTTATCACAAGATGCTGAAGCTTAAGATGAGCGTCCACTTTTAAATCATGTTAAGAATAAAAAAATCTTTATTTTGTAAACACTGATTTATGTGAACAAAAATATAAAGTTTTTTAATACAATATACAAATTAACATAAGTAATCAGTTTAAGTAAGAAATGACGCATAATGTGTAATTAATATAGTATTACACAGATAAATTCAGTAATAAGAACGAAGGAAGGTACTTATCACAGTATACTGTAAGCTAGAGATGAGCGTTCGCTTTTGAGTTATCAAAGTGTAAAATCGTTATTAATTGAGCACTAATTGACTTGGACAAAAATATTTCAATACTATGCAGTTTTTATTCAAAAATATACAAATAATAAATATGACCTTAGCCACTGTTCAATATTATTATAATTTTCATTACAATAGTTCTGACGCTTTTCGTATAATGCTCTTTTTTAATGATCATAATGCAAATGTTAGTTTCAAGTTAGTGTGTAACTTAAAACAAAAAAGAAAAAAAAAAAAAAAAAAAACATTTTAAAAAATATTCCTTCCTTAAAAAGTTTTCTCGTCATCTTTTTATACAAATTAGAATAAAAAGTAAAATGTTCATTCATAATCTAAATATTTGTTTTGTTTCAGGTTATTACATATCGCACGATGTAAAAAGAATTTTAAATACATACACAGTACAAAAAACAATAATTCTCAATCATTGTAAGTTACATTACTGGAGTAATCTCTTAAATATAGAGCTGACTTAACAATTTCAATGAAAAAACATGATATAACTTTTAAAATAGTAAAACTTGTCAGATTTAACAAATACAAGAGTAACAAAACATTCAAGAAACCATTTTTATGTACATCATGAGCTTTATCATTCCCCATATTCCGCGTAGTTAGAATGAAATTCCCTCTTTAAAAACATTGCAGGTACGTATACAGTCCAACATAAATCAAGTACACTCGAAAAGTCATATTTTCATTTAAGACAGTACACATAATACAAAAATAAGAATTTTCACAAAGTTTCAAACACAAAACGAGAACAAAAAAAAAAAATTCCTACACATTTAAAAGAAATTCGAAATATCATACAGTAAACAAAAAAGATACAAATAAGATTTGCAAAATTAATAAATCCAACAAGTACAAAAATATTATTAAATCGTATTAAACATACACTTACAAATTCAAAATTGGAAATTACTTATAACATCAAATAAAAATAAACTTTTTAACACATCTTTTTTTTGTATCATTTATTTTCTTTATGAATTGGTTCAGTGTAGTACGGTATTTACAACTCAGAAAAAAAAATGCCGTCCTAATGCCAAAATTAAATTATCTCAATAAATAGTGTGAGATCTTGATTTCTTTTTGACAGTAGGCATGACAATAATTCTGATTCTGGTTTCAATAACTCAGAAAGTTGATAAGTCCTAAATGTCTAAGATACAAAATCATTTGGATTCGTATCTCAAATGGAGGAATGACCACTGACATACTAATAGCTTTAGTGATATTCAAAGATATTTCAACGATACGTATTTTACATCTTTTAGTTTAGAAGCTAAACAGTAAATTAACTGAGCTACAATCTGATGTTACTTTCCAGAATATCAGCCAAAAGATTAAGAAGTCACATCTAAGAAAGGAATCTGATTTCCAAACAACACTAATAAGTCCTTCATCCCAGAAAGAGGACTCTATATTATTTTATCAACCGAAGTAAACATGCTATTGCCTTCAGATTGTCACCTGAACCAGAAACTCTGACTTTTGCCCAAGGAAAATTACCCACCACCAAGAAACTAGGGAGATATCCCATAAAAAAGCATCAAAAGCAGCATGCTTGAAGGCAGTACACTTCTACCTTAATTATGGCTTAAATCATGTACACCGATGTTCATGTCCTAATTATAAGAAACTAGATGTTGAGAAACGACCCATCTTCAATATAATGCTTGTATAAAGACCTTTTTAAGAACTTAATACAAGCACTTTCAAGTGTACCACTAAAAACAAAAACAAAAATAAATTATGAATTATTTTTATAAAATTTGTGTTAAAAGAATGTTAGAAACTGTTGGTGATAATCCTAGATCATTTTTAATGAAAAGATTCAGGAATAAAATGATAGGGAAAAATACCTTCTTACAGTAATTTTTTAGAGAAATCTTCCAACAGCCGCGTTTGTAGAAAGAAATCGGAGAAATCCCTCCCATGTAGCAAATCCAGGTAATGTAAGATTAAAATGAATAAATAGTTCAAAAGATGTGTGAGTGATAGGCATTTGTACTGGAGTCTCTTGTGTTTGTTTATCTTAAACATAAAACCTTCATGCATCAAATTTTAAGTTCTATTATTAATACACACAAAGAGGAGATAGGATCTCTAATATGCAAATACATTTGCAAAACTCAAAACAATTAATAATTAACTAAATATAATTTTATAAGAAAATTATAAATTAAAATCACTTACCTGAACAACATTTCAGGTCGCATCGTAAATAGGAAACATTAAGGCATTAAAATTACAATAGGAAGAAACATTAAAAATCACACTTTTAATAAAATTATAATCTAATTTAACAAATTAATTTACATAAGTTAGACTAAAGTGATAAGTCTTGAATAAATGAAGATAAAAAAAAAAAAACATCATGTATACATGGATTTCGAAGAATTAATCAAATTATCTTTAATTCCCTTATCTCCAAGAAAGAATCTCGTACTCTCATTATATTAGTTTATTCCATAAAAATTGATTCAATTTTTTCTTCAAATCTAAAATTGTTGCTTGTGTTCAATAGTTTATCATTAGGCTTCGTTTCAAAAGGTCATTAGGCATCATTAGGTTCCTTTCTTATTTCCCCTTCAATAATGAAAGTAAAGTATTTTGAAATAATAAGTTACTATTTTTAAGTACTTAAATAATATACTTTAATTACATTGATCTATCAAGAATGTCTTCATTTGTTGATTGGGGATCTTTATATACAATATTTTGTATTAATTGATCAATTGTTTCAAGTGAAAGGATCGTGACGTCCTCTAATCTATGAGAGAATTTTATACGAATACTACTACCCTTATCACTTATTAACCTTAATCTAAGAGCAATAGAACGTTTTATTATAAATAGTGATGCGATAAAATGTGTTTTTGATCCGTCAGCTAGAGTCATATTATCATCCAGATATACTGTAACCAAATATAAAGGTCTGTAAGTTCATGTTTCTTAACTATCAATACTTAAGACTGAGAAGGCATGACTCAGCGATTCTAGCTCTTCATTATCAAGGATTGTGGTATACATGGCATTTTTAACTTATTTTCTTTCTCTAGAAAGATATCTTGTTTCACATTGACTAATATCCAAATTTATTCTTGATAATTTCTCCTAAAGCTTGTTTTGTAACAATACGTGTTAATAAATGTCAATCCTAATGGTAACTGATAAAAAAATAATAATAAAGCATGCTACATAGAATAATTTTTTACTTTAGTACAGTTTTATATATTACACAGCCCATTTTTTAAAAAACAATATTTTCAGTATATCATGCAATGCAATTTTCTTTCAAAGAGTTTCAAAGAGCATTATGTCTGTTTACATATTCAGGGCACCAAAGGTTATGCCTACATCATCATATATTGCAACGAGCATAATGTTTGTTTTCATTTGCATTCTAGCCAACATTATGTTCTTTTTACGTTCCATAATGTTATGTCTACATTATCATACATTTTAACCAATGTATTAATCCGTTTCCATGTACATTCCAACCAACATTATGTTTGTCACGCATTCATTGACAAAACGTCGTGACGACATAAGCGAAATATCAACTAACATAATGTTTATTTTCATACACTTTACAACCAGCATTATATTCTTTTTATATCATATTATGGCAAATAATGATGTTTGATATATAAGACCATCCAACATGATGCCATTTAGTATATCATGCCATTCAACATAATGTCCTTTTATTATATCATAGTATCTAATATAATGTTTGCTAGTATGAGATTCTATTGAACATGATATATTTTTCAAGTATGATATCACTGAACAGAATATTATGTAAGTATATCATACCACTTAACGTAATATAATATATATTTAGAATATTATGATTGTCACTGAAATATCTATTTAATATATCATTGATGTATAATATAGTAGAATTTAAAGAAATATTAATAACATGATTGAGAGATATAATATTTAGGATTAAAAAATCCTTATATTTAAAAATTGTCTAATGATATATGCTAAGCTTTATTTTTTTGAAAAAAATCCATTTAGAACATACAAATGTCTAATACTCTTATATTTTTTCTCCTGAAGCGAAGCATTCTACAGTATTTCGCTTGAAACACATTAATCTTGTTAAAGCAGGCTTAAAATATATCAATAAATTTGATTCAAAGATACAATACATTGCATGAGTATATTTAAGTTTCCAATTAGCGTTTTTCCAACTCACAATGAATTAAATTGCATTATTTTTGTTCGACAATAGTTGAAACCTTTTTTATAATTGAAATATACATTTCAAATTATTTGAAATTAGATTTCAAACATATTTTACATGAATGTAACATATATATAACATAATCTTTTAGTAGCTAACATTCAACTTAAAGGGTTAAGTATCAAATTGGGAATTTCAAAACGAAATTTAATAGAAAATTCGGGTTCCTGATTTAATTTGGTGTCCTTTTGTCAGTTTTTTTTTCAGTTTTTTGAGTCAGTTTTAAATCTGATACAGATCTATATTAGACCCTTCTTCAATACGTAATTTATATTTTCCCATATTAATTGAAATCAAAAAATATATTATTTCATCGTGATACAATGTTCTTTTACTTGTTTTAATCACGAAATTTCATTGAAGTCTTCATTTGTTTTGTCCAAGTCTTTTCTTTTAGAACCTTTATCATAAATCTCACTTACGTTTTAAAATACATACATTCATTCGACAGAAATTTTGGATATTTAATTTAGTGATACAAGTTTTATAACGTAATAAACTTGAATTGACTTACCTTAAATGAAAAACTGTGAGTCCGTTATCCTAAAAAAATTAGAAAAAATAATTCTGTGACGTTGAAGTGAAAAATCTACAATAATATCCAGTTTAATCTATCTTCTTTAAATGGGAAGCTGCCTTATCTATTCCACCGGTCCGACATTTCCACACCCCCTTTCATAATAACCACAATAACAATATTGCGGCTAGAAAGATTAAAACTATGCACAATATAAAAAAACATGATCGCAGTTCAAGATAAATTGCATGAACTGGATCATGGTTTATTTGGAAGTGCATCTTACCAGCTCATAAATACCTACGTTATGAAAATGATCGTAACTCTTAAAAGTTAAACTCTTAAAACTGCACAAATACAGTGATCCAATTATAGGTAAAAGATACTTCGTTAAAACTTCAAATCGAAGGAAACTAAAGTATAATAACGTATATATTATAACTATTTCAATGGAAAAATGTATTATTCTGCATCTCTTATACAAAGTAGGAATTATAAAACAAAGTTCGCATGTATGTGTCCTTATATATGGAATTCAAACAATTCCGAATTTCTTTCTTTTTGAGGGTACGATTTCAAAAAAAAATTGAAATTAATTCTCAACAAAATATTTTAAGTTTGAAATTGTATAGGAATAATTATGATTTTTTTAAAAAAAAATTACGGATTATTCAGAAAACCATAAATGCCCATGAGCTTTGAGATGCATTTAGGTACTAAAAATATTTTTTCAAATTACAGTTTTGCTGCTAAGTACAATCAATATACAGTCATGTAACAATCTTTATAAAAATAACATTGAAAGCATTAGTATTTCATAATAGAAAGGTTAGAAAGAATTTAATGCTGTAGAATTTAATGTCCTTTCATTAAAGTTTCTTATTTCGATTTTAAAATATATTTCTATCCAGTTTCTAAAAGTCCACAGTTCAGTTCTTGTACATTAAGCACTAAGTTTGACACTTTTGTCAGGAAAGAAGTTTCTTCTTTTATGCTGAGACTTTCTGAGTTCCCTTGTATCCTTTGGCTTAGGTTGAAACTTGATATTTCATATCCTTCAGTTACAGCAATGGTTCCAATACAATCTGTGGAATTTTATAGTTGTCAATACAGTTTTATTTATCAGACATTGGCTATGGTATAGAAGCAATTAGTATCTCATTTCAAGTAACATTGAATGCTCCATCTAGGAATTAGAATAAAAGTAATTTTCTGTATTAGTTGTTTTAATGGCATACGTTTTCAATGCGTTTGACATATTTATTACGTAAAATAGTTTTAAGACTTTGCAACGCTTTAGCTTAAAGTTTAAGGGTTGAACATTTACAGTCAAAAAAATATTTATTTTTTACTTTGAAATTCTGGAAATAGAAGAATTATTCTTTCATTACATTCTATTTAAGTCAAAAGATATACTTTAGGATAATTCAGAGCACATAGAAGGCAATTATTTATATTTCAGGAGTTAATATTTTTCACACGAAAGAATAAAGAACAAAATGTTAATATAGCATATATGAGTAAATGTAAATAAATAAACCTTAATCTTACCTATTTTGTAAGGAAAGGAAATCAATTCATTCGTTCAAAGAAGACTTTACTTTTTTGATGAATAATTATAATTTTTGCACCTATTCAATTAAATATAGTTAATGCAATTCTAAAGATTGTTAAAATTTATATATATAAATAAATATATAGGACATATATACAGAGCATATAGCAAATTGAATAATAACAATATATGGTATATATACACAGTTGAATTCCTCATGCCATTAAATTTAAAAATCCAAAATTTCCTGCTATTCCCTCCAACAGATCAGGAACTATTCTAAGTCAAAGTTACGATCGTATCCCGAGGAGTTTTAGGGGGCCGTACTCAAGTTCATAAATCTTGATGATTGGCTTAATCACTACGCGATGTTAAAAAATGGGAAAACATGATGAATCATTTGCGCTGGAAAGAAATTCAATAGATTACCTCCTATCAGTTTTTCTCGAATATCTATAGAATTTATGATAGAAATCGAAGGGAATTTTAAACTATTTAAGCCATTCTCTACCTAATTCTGTAAAAAAATCGGACTCTATAATGGAAAAATAGTGTCTCAGAAATTAATTAATTATTCAATTAACTCCATTATTGAGTTCTTCTTGGCACATTAACAGTGATGTCAATTTTATCCAGGTGTGATGAGAATTCCAAAAGTTATTTAGGATGTCCCACTGTCTCTTTCTCTCTCTGTAGTTTATATATATATATATAAAGAAGATTTTTCTTAAAGCAAATGCTTTCATCTCGTTCAGTTGGATGCAATAATTTTATATAACTTTTAAAAACCATAGTATTGAATAATTTTAATAATTATGCCAGTATAACAAAGTAACGATTACTATTTTTCAGGTCTTTAGAATCGAAAGTAGAACCACAACATGAGGAAAAACCAGAACGAAAGGTTTGTTCAAAAATTTGTAAAGAACCATCAAACTTAATACGATTAAAATTAGCATTTTACGCGTATATTTTGGCTACTTAAAGCTTTACTCTTATCGTAATACTTTATTGATTTCACCTAAAACTGAAAAATTCAAGTTGTACACGATTCACTTATTTCAAAATATAATTAGTATATGTGAATCTCATAAATTATTTTAATATGTGCACTACGTTTTAAATCTGATTAATGGACGAATCATGGCCCACGCAGTTTACTGTAGTCATGTCTCACAACATTAAAAGAAATGTAAGAAAATAAAAACTCCTTTAATGATATCAAATACACAAGCGCCTTATGTTTTTCAAATAATATTATAAACTTAAGTATATTATGTTTAACAAATTATTATCCATTTTACAATCAAATGAATTTTCCTTTTGTCTATCAGTTTCTTGTTAACTAAGTCCATTATTATATTTATGTTAGATTGTAGTTAAAATAATTTTTAAAATTTATTTTTATATTTCCTAACAATACGCCCTTCATATAAGAGATTATCTGGGCAAGAATTATCACAAAAATATTTTCAAGATCATGCAGTTGTTTATTTAATGCTCAATGGATATAAAATGAGAGACTTCAAATAATTTTTTCTCCCTTTAATCCTTACAACCCAGAAATATTGTCAAATGATGTCTGAAAATGAATCGAATTCAGTAACATGACATAGAACGATATTTTATACTGATATGTTTTTGAACTCCATTATTATCAGTCTTTTTCATTTTTAGCAAACAAATCCTGAAATCAGTGAAAGGGAAAATTCGCGTCGCTTTACAGGTAAGATATAATTTAAAGTTATTATAATACTTTTAATAACCAATATAGAAGTTAATGATTATATATTAATTTAAATAAATAAGAACAAAACATATATTTCCAGCAAAATTCAAACATCTTAAAAAATCATCTTCACTTTTTCAATATTTTGCATTTTGGTTCAAGATTTAAAACTTTTCTTTATCTAACTGAAATTTTTTTAATATTTTCCCTAATAAAAACAATTCATTAAATCTACTTTAGTGAAATAAAAATAAAATTACTGTTAGAGAAAATAGAAACCATAAGAATTCTCAATCAATTAGATTTATTCACAAGGTAATTTTGATTTTCTATATGTCAGAAAATGATGTTTTAAAAAATATTTAAAGGGGCTTTTATTTCCTAAGTCTTCCCAGTTTTTTCAGTTTTACTCTTACGAAGGTTCTGCAGTTCTGAAGAGAACCCTCTTGAGAATTGATTCCAATCAGTTCTTTAATTAAAATTCATTACCTCCAAGAGATAATTTAATGAAAAAGAAATACTTCGACAATGCATCTTTAGTTCTCACATTTCTTAAAGTTAATGGCTTTCTATTCATTTCTCAAGACGTGGGGTATTTGCTCCTTATTTTACGACATCGTCCTGACACTGACACGCGAACAGGAGATGAACGCAATTATTGATTGACTTTCCACCAACCACTAATTACGAGTAAAAGATAACATATAGTAGAGTGTGAATTTTATCGTTATCTTTTTTAAACGAGAAAGAGGGGTAATTAATTGACTAAACCGTTAGGGAAAATTAGAAAAAGAAGATTAACTTACCAGAGATCTGCTCGAAATAAACGATAAATGAGATCTCTAAATTTAATCTTCGAAATGCATCATTTTAGAATAAAAGGGCAAGACAGAATTCTAAGTATTATATTATAATATGGTTGGGTAATGAATGTAATAAAAATAAAAAAGTGTGCTAATAAAAATTAGGTATATTTATAAATATATCGTTAACAACACTTATTATATTCTAGTCAAAAATAAATTTTGTACATTCCCTTTATATATTAATGGCCAAATTACTCATAGAAACTAAATATGTTTATGGGTTCTAATAATCAGTTAAATTTTGAACAGTCAGCAGTATATAATTAATGAAAATTGTAAAAAGATATACTGATCAAATATAAGTACTATTCATATAACAGACGATCTTTTTGAGTTATAGATATAAAAGTCATAAAAAATTAAGCCTTGATATGAAAATAAAAGTTTTAAAAATAATTCTTAGCTAATTATTATTTGATGTACTCAGTGATACCAGAGACAAGAAATAAATTGCAAATATTCTACTTATTTTGGGAATATTGGATAATATTCTATAGATAAAATATGCTAAATAAAGTTTTAAACTGATTTTATCTATTTTAAATTTTACGGATTTGATTTTTCACATTCACTTTTCGAACAAAGGAATATAATTTTTTCCTGTCCTTTTAATTACAATGAAAGGTAAATTTGGATTAGAAACATTTATAAGTATTGAACATTTCTAACAGTTACTTTTATGCTAGTTATTTCCTCTTGATTTTTACGAATATTCAGTACACTCTTAGCATAAACGATTTTTGTTTTGGTTATGTGAATGCCTTTGTGATCGAATAAATTATATTTTACATTTTTTTCTATTTTTTAAAAGCATATTTGATTCAAAAGGTAGTTTAAAATTTTACGGGGCAAGTATAAGGAAAGCCTACATTTTCACTTTTAAAATAAAATTAGATTATTTTTGTTCACACAGATAACATAAAGTTATCTGCACTATGCTCGTGATTCTGAGATAATTTTATGTGTATAGAAGTGATGCTTTCTGTTCCCAGAAATCTAAAAAAAAAATGCATCAGATAAGTATTTATTTCGAGACCTGAGGACAAAATTTTCATTATTTTGATTTAAAATTTTCAAACTAATGCTAATTTGATTTAAATTCAAATACTCTTTCTACATAAAGTAAAACATATCATTAATATGATTAGAGAAAGGTCTATGAAGCTCCCACATTCCAAGCTTTTTGTTTTTAAATTAAATTAAACATTTATATGGGATCACTGGAAACTATTTTGAAATAGTTTAAGAACCTAATAGTAAAACATTATATGTAATTCATAATAATTTCAAATATTTGATTTTAAAGTGAAGAAGGATACTTTTAAAAAAAGGAAAGAA
Source organism: Nephila pilipes (assembly GCA_019974015.1). Classification (NCBI taxonomy): domain Eukaryota; kingdom Metazoa; phylum Arthropoda; class Arachnida; order Araneae; family Nephilidae; genus Nephila; species Nephila pilipes. The sequence continues at coordinate 1,910,784 of BMAW01080882.1, forward strand.
AATTTGTCAACGATGATTAAATATTTTTATGAAAAATTATTTTAATTATTTTTCTTTTCAAACATTTTACTTGCGACTGAAATTTTTAATTTAGTTAATGCTCTTCCTATTTTTGCAAAAAAAGGCATTTTTCATTTAAAAAATAAATTTAAAGTAAGTAATATTTCAAAATATACACGTCACGAATAATGGATGTAGATAAATATTTTTGCTTTAAAATATTTCCATTTAATATTTGCATTCAAATACAAACTGAGTATAATTTCTAAGATATTTTAATATTTCCTAGTAATATTATATGTTGAAGCCTTAAGTATTCAATGCTCCTCAATGTATGAAGTATCTCAATCATTAAATGTGATACGAGGTGATAAGAAACATTTTATGCTGAAATGACTGAAGAAGAGCAATAAAAGTTTAACAGTAATCTATATTATAATAAATGAATATTCATGAAATGCCATCAGTGCAGGATTTAACGGCTAATAGCCTCATTACTAAAATATTTCTTACCGATACGTAGATAGATGATTTAGATTAAGAGGATGAGAATCTCATCTAGTCCTAAAAGGTCGCATCATTTTAATTTATTACCTATTAAGGCCGCAATGAAATAACTTAAACTCAATTCATTTTCAATTACCACGCTTACGTGAATACTCGATCCAACATTTATTTTTTTCTAATTAGCCTTGAATTGCTAAAATGCCAGTTAGTTGAAGAAATAAAGAATAATAACAAGATTAACTTAAATTTAAGGGTAATAAGAAGCACAGCACACTCACAGATGGTAGAAATAGCTTTGGATTTAGACAATATCAAAAAGATACTTTTAACTTAAATCACCTGATTATTAACTACATCTGTAACTACTTTTAACTTAAAATGTTGTTACAGTTATCATTAACAAGCAGGTCAATATTATTTTATTGACGAATCAATAATTAATGAAATACATAGAGAAAAAAGAGAGCATATCTTTGTAAAAATTTAATTTTTGCAGAAGGTTATAGGTTTTCTGTGTGATTCATATCAATACACTTGTGATCCATATATCTTTGAATACTAGCAACAAATTTGATACAATTTCTAAAATTGATTCAAGTGCCGTAGCTAATTTTATTTTGATTTCATTTGTTACGTTAAATCATATCTGTGTGGAGATTATAACATTGCATCAGGAATATTAACGATATAATACCTCACAATTTTACGTGGAAAAATAAAGAAGTAATTTAAATGAGGAAGTTATACAGCTGATATTGACTAAACAATTCTCCTAAATATATATAACTGTTAGATTCGCTTTAAATAAAAACTTTATTGCATTACATATAGCTATTGTAAGTTCTCAAATACAAATAAATAAAATATTGTGAACATCATTCATTAATTGAAGAGAAAAAATACTAGGCACCTGCACCTGCGGCGTTCCCATATAGGGGTTGCTTATACTATCGATCTCTGGTAATTACACAACATGCTACTTATCTGTTGAACGTTATTTATTTTCCTTTTTTTATAAATGATTCGGTTTTTCGTGTGTATGTCTCATGTCGAAGAAATAAGAAACAATCAATTTTCCAGGACATTGGACATATTAGTGAATAAAAATAATCAATTTCCCAACATACTGAGAATACGTACAAACTTATTATTCTCTTTATTCCGGCAATTTTTTGTAGATGTTTGGTAATTAGTTTTGTAATTACTGAGCCACTTTATAACGGAAATGAAACAAATATTTAACTTGATTAGGTTGTTAAAAAGTGCTCTAATTTGTATAATTAGGATGATTGATTCCATCGTGACCAACGGAACATTTAAACGCAATCTTTGTTCTAATTTTATTAATTATTGCTTTAAAATTGAATGAATGATTTCTTTTTGTTTTTAAAGTGATTTAATGTCGTATAAAATCAAGTACATATATTTAGAATAAAATTTTTAATTAAGTGTTATTTCTTTCTTATTTAAAGCGATTGATCAGCGTAATAGTTATTATTCCTTTTGTTATTACTAAAAGGTAGCAAAGATTAAATGTCATTTAGACTGAAAGTACATGCCGTTATATAAGTGACTGAAAATTTAAATATCAAATTATCTTTATATAAGAGAGATAAAACATTATATTTAAATTATAATGAAAAATTAGTTTTAAAACAAATTCCTTTAAAAATAAAACTTAAATGAAAATGTAAATAATTTATCTAGAAAAGTATCAGCGAAACTGTGAATTAATAACTCCAAATAATTGAGATTATCTCAAGTAAAAAATAATGAATGGAACTCTAACATAGAGCTTTATTACCATTTTTTAGTTTTTCAAATAAATTTTAGATTCGAGAAGCACAAACGATAACTATTTGTGTTGAGATTTTTTAATACAAAAAAAAATCATATTTTTCTTATTCATTTGCAGTGAAATGTTTTTCAGTTAATGTAACGCATTCTCATTATTGTTGTTGTTTTCTTCAAATTTTAATCATACATAATTGACTGTTTGTCTGAAAAAAAACATTGAAAAGGTAATTTATGATAATTTTATGTGTTTTATCTTAAGAAGGCGGCTCTATTGTTTAATTTAAAAATGTTATGAGATGTATATTTTGTATTTTGAGAGCCACCATTCCTTCCCTCTGGACATGAACGATCTCTCTGTGTTTCCTTTTGTTTATTCATATATGAACAATTAATTACAGAACAATTGAAACATTTTTCTCATATCGTAAGTAGAAATTGATACAATCGAAGTGAAATAATACTATTTCAAAAATGAAACTTCTTTTCCTGAAAAAATAGTTACCCTTTAAGCAAATCCAATTCCTTTACGAAAAAAAAAGAAACTTTTTTTTCCACTTTTGTACCCTATCCTGTCTTAGACCTAGAATGAAAGTTAGCTCTCCCCAGGTTCATATATATATATATATATATATATATATATATATATATATATATATACCTTATCCAAAATTCTGTATTCCATTTAACTTTTGTTTTCCTGTCTTACATATTCGCATATGAAGTAGAACAGTTATTATTTTTTCAGCAAAGGTCACCCAGTCTTATTTCATTTCCTATTTTAGTCATAGTTCGAACTATTTCAAGCGTTAACTTTTAATCGAAACCCAAGGAATGTTAAATTAGCAAATATTACAATAACTATATATTACAGCATTTGGCGTCAGTTTTCACTGCGTATGGAAATCCCATTTTAAGCTTCCAGATTTGATGAAAAACAAATCAGCTACGTGCACGCTGCAGCCTCGATCCTTGTTGAAACGCTCTGATCGATTCTTCACCAATATTCCTTCATATCTCATAAATCATATTACAAAAGGTCGACCTGAATCGGACAACAGGTGAAAGTTATAATAAAAACTTCCTTATCTAACTGAAAATATTCTGAAAGTCATCTTAAGTAAAAAAAAAAAAACTTTAACCTATACCCACTCTTAATATCATCAAGATATATAGTATATTATTAATATACATGTTATACATATACATATATTAAGCATATATATATATATATACTATATATATATTTTATATGCTATATATATATATATATATACATACATATATATGATGGGTTCCAGGTAATATGTAGATTTAATCTCTC
>BMAW01080882.1:1914433-1946249 GCA_019974015.1 Nephila pilipes
TAAAGATTTTTTTTTTTTACCAAAATGAAAAGCTTTCAGAAATATTTTCAAGATTAAAATGAAATGAAAATTTTATTATATACCTGTTGTCAATTAAATTAAACCTTTTATATACAATTTATAAGAATATGAAGAATATTGATGAAAATCTAAATCGCAAAGCATTTTCAACAGATCAAGAAACTTTACTTAAAGCCATGAGTCGACCTATGCTACCCCAGAAAGCCATTCCAATGCAAAGATCTGTATCTTGTAACAGTTTGGTTCAAAGTATCAAAGAACTAAGTTTTTCGGTGTGGAATAAACCAGAAAAAAACAAGAGAAATTCTGATGGACATTATTTACCGAAGAAAAGTTCAAAAAGTATTTCACCCGTTACTTCCGGAAAAGCGATTTCACCAAAGGCATCATCCATCACACTAGTTTCAATCACATCAAATGCAGGTATTAGTTTTGTGATCTTAAAATGTAATATATTAAGATATATTTGGGATATATATTTCTCGCAACTTCCTCTTGAAAGAACTTAAAAAAATTAATTAATATTTTAAACATTATTAACACGTTTTTTTTTATTAAAAAAAGGATTTTTACACCGTAATTAATTACTCGAAATAATTTCTCACTGACTGTAAAACATATTATTCAAGATTTATACCACATATCATATAATAACAGTTCTTTGAAACAGTTGAAAATGTTATTGTTTGTATTTTGTAACCAGAATAGAAAGAAACATTTCAGATAAATAGATTATTATAGAGGAAAATAAGAAAAGTAAGCAAAACTGAAACTTAAGAAAATAAAATAGTATACACAAAAATCAAAAATAAACAGTGCGATAAATGAAGCCAAAAAAGTAAACAGAAAGAAAATAAGAGTTGAAAATACAACTTCTACCCAAATGTAAGAAAGAAAAAGTAAAAAAATGAATCATTACATAATTCAAACTGAAACTGGCTCAAGACAGTTTGTGCATTTTATTGTATAACTAGCCAAACTTCCCCTTCAGTAACATGTTATATTAAAAGGTAATGAAATCAATCCAGATTGACTAAAAAATCGGAAAATGCATCAGGTAAAGAAATATTTAAGAAAATTACGCATGTAACAGTAGAAGCAGATCATAGATGTATATCAAGTACAATATATATAATTATTAAATAAGAAAACGAAAGAAAAAGATTGCAATATAAACTTGCTAAAATTCACAACAAACCCTAATGTAAGCATCTTAAATTTATATGCAAAAGAGCCCGCACATTCTCAAATTAAAAGGAAGGGAATTGCAATGACATCTATCATAACGAGTGAACACTATATGAAAAATACCTAGAAAATTATGTAAACTTTTTATCCAAAAGGAGGGGAGAGGAGAAAAAATGTAGAAAATTAAAATTAATAAAAAGCAATAAATATATTTATGAAATAAAAAGTTCTGTAAATAAACCAAGGACATAAAATTGTTTCATTTTATAATTATTATACTTTATATATAAATTGCTTTCAATAAAATTCAAGGATAATTAGCATGAAGACAAATTTTGAGAAAACTTCAAAATTCTTATAAATATAAGATTAATAGTTTACTAGTCTCCTGTTACGTAAAATATAATTATAAATAAAGTTACGAAAGGTATTAATACTCATAGAAATACTCCAACATGGTACCTTGTGAATCATGATGTGTAAGTTATATATATATACCTTAATCATATATTTTATTATAAATTTCCTTATTATCAGTTTCTCGTAATCATTCATTAAGTATAAGCTGTATTAAAAGATAAGTAAGGTTTGTTTTCTTCATAATCATTTGCTTGAAAAAAAATGAGATCATTTATATATCTAAACATAGAAAAATTATTATATTCAATATAATTATAGTCATAAAAATACAAATAAATACTAGCCAGACTATTACTAATTTTCTCTTTTAAACTAAATTAACAAGTAATTAAATTTTTTCATGAAATAATATTATTAATATTAAATTTCTGATAAATATTCTTAGAAATTTAATAAGAATCATCAATATTTATTGAGTTAAAAAGATCTTAAAAATCATAATTATATATAGCATATAAATAAATATATTTTTAACATAATTAACTATATATATGCTATTTCAAATAATAGCTGTTTTATTCAAATTACCTATAACATTTTGAAAAATTTTTTGTAAAATATTACCCATTAAAGTTATGAAAATATTCGAGCCATTAGTAATAGTTCTAAATTATGTAAGTTTTATGAAATGCTGAGTTAATATATATGAGGTAATTTAATTTTATTTTTTTAATACCTTTTTTCTTATATAATGCTTAAACACTTTTGGAAACTACGTTTTCACTATTTCTATTATTACTATTTAGATGCTTATAAGTTAAATTGAAGCAGAATTTTTTTACGCATAATTGTATAATTATTTGATATTTCGTCTACATATCCAATAACAAAAATACAAGTATCATGGAGATTATTAAGAGCTTTTTTTATGACATGAGGTAGATATCATCATTATAATTAAAATCTAATTTTTTAAACGCTAATTTCTTAATATTGGTATCTTCATATCTACGATATTTACATTAATTAAATGCTTCCATTGGAAGACCATAGTTAATAGTTGATTTAGAGGTAAAATTATGTACAACTATAGTATTTTGCTTCTTAAAGTAATAACTATGGTTAGAAATATTAAATCTGTACCCTATACCTTTATACATTATACCTTTTAATTTTTTATCCTCAACTACATATATATATATATATATATATATATATATATATACAATAATAACATGTTTATATTCCTCTTTAATGTGTTATTCATTACACTAATAAATATCATTATCTTTTAAGTCTATAGAATTATTATAACTGTACAGAATATGACCCGTTTTTTACTATATTTATAAGCTTTTCTTATTAATGAGATTTTCAATAGGAATTAATTTTTTATATTTATTGAGAATATTATTAAAATTTAACTTATCAAAGGATTTATTCTTACATCTAACAGCATATTATTCTTTTTTTGAGGCTCTATTATATTATCTTTCAAATTACATTTGTGAAACAAATGGTTAATCATATCCTTCATTATATGGATACAAATACTATATATATATATTATATAATATAATGAAATAAAATAATAAATAATATATTTATAATGCAATAAATTAATGAGAAAAAGAACTCACAACAGATATTTTTCAGGAGTAATTAATTTATAACCCTTCCAAAAATACAGAAGAATTGTAATATCTTTCTACGAAAAGATGTTTCTAATTTTCTGTTCATTTATTTAGGAATTGTTGGAAATCTAGTACGATTGGACTACGAACGGAATACTTGATTAGTTTTTGCAACTCCCCTTATACATTACGAAGACAATAAATACGAGGTCATTGACCAACACAGATTTAGTTTCCCATTTTACTATGGAAGGTTCTTCCTGTGTTTCTGGATTCAAACCAAAAATTATTCTTTTGCTGTTACAGAAAGTGTGCTATCACTACACTAGTGAGAAGGTATTTCTTTCTCCTCAAATTTCTCCATGGACGATGAACAAAGAGAAAGTTTTGGAAAAACTTAGCCTATATCGCTATTTTTACTCTTATGGTAGCATTGAGCTCTAATTATTCTAGGGTTCAAAATTCTACTTTTCGTTAATGTATATGACACAATAATGAATAAATAAATACATCAATTAGCAATATTTTGGGGCAGAAAAAATATAAAACTCTGCTAAGATTTTGCGCATTTTAGTTCATATTAGAGAAAGTGAATCTTATGTTTACGTTTTTAATACTAAATATGTAGTTTTTTATTTTTTTATAAGTTTCTATCAAGTAGAAAGAGAGAAAAAGTTAACGCTAATTAGGAATATCAAAAATGATTGATGGATTCATTCATTATAGCGATTTTAATAAATCGCTATAATGAGTTATAATTATTTGACATAGAATTTCTTATGAACACTACAGCCACAGTTATTAAACAATATGACGAGAGAGAAAGATCAAATTATACAGTAAATAATTTCCTCACTGATTATGACTATGAATCGAATCGTAAAGTTTCACTTATTTCTAAGAGATAACCGAGATATCTGTAGATAAAATTTATTCTGTATATTAATTTATCCTTATGTACATAATGTTGTAAATTACAGCTATAAATGTTGATTGCTTTGGTTTCAGGAAGCCATAGATTGAAGTAATATGCTGTATGGAGAAGACAAAATGCAATATACTAAGTTCTAAAATAAACTTTTCCTTTGAAAAATGCCTTTGAAAAGTTAAGAAACGTTGGAAGAAATATATAGCTCAGGATGGTAACTAAGTAGGGAAGTCTGAAGAATAATAAATAAAATTTAAGTTTCTATATGGATTATTTTTTAGTAATAATTAAAATTTTACGGTACTGCTGGTTACTTCTATCAAAGGCTTCCTGAAACCAAACAAATAAACATTACCAGTTGTAATTTACAACATTATGTACATAACGATCAATTAATATGCAAAATCAATTTCATTCATACATTTCAGTTATTTCTTATTAATAGTTAAAATTTTATGATATCACCTCGGAATTTCAAATTAGTCTTTTTAGGGAGAAAAAATCACATATTTTTAATGCAAATAAAAATTCTAACTTTCAAATTGTATAACTTTAAGCAAAAAAGAATGATACAAATAAATATATTAAATAATTTATATGAACTTTTTGTGTCTTTCTTTTATATAGCATTCCTGGACGGAAAAAATAATGCACCACCTACAAACGAAAAGGTAAACAAATTAAAGAGTATTTATTTCTAAATTCCAAAGATTTTTCTCTACAGAAGTTAATGCATCTGAAGCCTCGTGACTTAATAGTCCACAACCATAACGGCGAATTTATAAAAATGATACTTTAGTACCATGATCAAAATGTTAACTGCTGCTTAATATGCTGTAATCTGAATGAATGTGTCAGTTGCTTAGAGTACAACGGGTCGTTATCGCTCAGAATTTGTTTAATTACAAGATAACATGAGGCAAATAACCTTATAACCTACTCTAACACGATAAGAGTATTTTTTTACTATTAAAGGAAAACTCATTTTCCCTTTAACATTTAAATAGTCCTTATCAATGAATGAGTTTTATTTTGTGACAAAGTTTAAGCAAAGTGGATTGCAATGATATCATAACTGGAATATAAAAATTACATGAACCCCTTCTGATAAAGTTAATCATCGAGTTAAACTATTTTTTTTTCTTTCTTAAGCTTAATATTTCTGCGTTAAGGTTATATAATAGAAAAACTGTAGTTTCCACTGTCTTTGATTTATTAGTATAAAAAATTAATAGAGAAATGTATATATAATAATATAAGAGAAATATAATAAATAAACTTATATATGTTCATATATGTCATATTTTTACATATAACATATTAATTTTTTTGTTTTCTTATTATTTTTTAAGTTATTCTTGGTATGAGATTTATTTTGTTAAATTTTATTTAATTGCAATAAATTCGTAAGTAAATTTTAAAAAAAACTAAAAATAGACCTGAATATTTTAAATGTTTAATTTTTTAAGCTCATAATTGACAAAAAGCAAAAATTTTCTTAGCATAACTTTAAATATATACGCATGGGGGCTGTGAAACGTCATTTTTATATTAACTTTGAATACCAGCGTAGCTATTTTTAAAATAAGTGTTAAAAATATATAATAAAAAAAGAATGTTTTATTAAAAAATGATTCAGCTGATTTAAAAATTTATTCCTTTTTTTCATTATTATTCCATCGCTAGAAATACGGACCATTGAAAAAGTATTAGATTTATAACTGTTGTTGAAAAATTCATTATTGAATGAATTATGTTATTATTAGAAAAATAGTTGGTCAATAATAAAATTAATTTTCACTTTGAAAGCTTTTGCTTAAAAATTTGATAATTTTTCAGAGAACTTTATTACAATATCCGTGGTATCACGATATTGATTCGAAAGAAGCCCAGAATCGTCTTTTAAGTGTGGGTGAAAATGGCGCTTACCTTGTAAGACCTAGCACGGTAATTACAGATGAAATTAAAAATACACTGTGCATCTTATACGATTGGAAGATACGTAACATGTATATACGACGAAAAGTGGAAGATGATCGGTATTCTTTAGGAAGTAGAAAATTATTTGAACAGGTAAATTTCACTTTTTCAGTGTTAATTATTAAAAGCTTTCAATCATTTTGAAAATTTAAATAACATCTTTCGACATTTTATTTATGTAAAAATCAAAAATTAACCACGGTACATAACTAAGATTGCATTTGAATCTTAAAATAAAAAAAGAAGAAGAATTAATATGATTTTTAAACAGTACTGAAAATCATCTGACTTTTTATTAATTAAGTTAAAATCTGCCCGGACCTAAAAGAAGTCCCATCAGGCAGTGTCCATCCTTGCTTCAGTAACGTTTGGGTCAAAGGCACTAATTACAAGCTTTTTCAATAATAATACGAATGTATTTTACAATGAACGCATCAAAACTTTATACTCTTAAGAGCATACAAAATTATTGATTGATTAATTAATTTTTTTATTCTATTTTTCAGACTTTTCCATCAGTACCTGATCTGATTGAGTATCATCAAAAAGTACCAATCGAAATTAAACCCTTTGGAGGAGCAGCATCAAACCAACCAATTATAAATGTATTGTTAAGAGAAACACCTCCAAAATCAAGATAAATATTTGTATAGATTACCTCAAAATGTTATATTATAATATTATGAAAATTATGACTATTAATGCAGCGGATCCTTGATGTAATTTTCAATTTAAGAGTTAAGATTTGAATACCATTTACGAAACTCAGTTGAATGCAACAATGATTCAAATAATTTATGAAAGGCTCTGAAATGCAAATTTATAGTTATTCAGCTAAATTTATTTTCTATTGATGCACTAGTTATATAGTTATATGTGTACATAATTTTTCTTTTAAAATAAGGTAGGTAAATGTAATAAAAAAAGTTTTTGAGCTATTTCTAAGCAAACTCTGTTTGAAACTTTGAATTATTATATATAAAAAAAGACTTATTTCCATCTTCGCTTGCACATTAAATTTTCAATAAAAATGCGAAAACACTGTTTATTTTTTTTTATCAAGAGGATGTTACAGAAAGTACTGAAAATAGTTAAAATTTTCTTTCAAACAGTAAATGATTGTTTAACTTAATTAAATATAATATTCAAATTAAATGTAAAATTATCAGACATGAATTATTCTAAAGAATACAATCTCTCAAAAATTTCTGCATTATACTCATATATTGATAAGGAAAAAATAATCCTCTTAAGAAAAATATGTGCATAACACATATTTTATTTTCATTCTTATATCTATACCTCTTTAAAATATTATTGTACATACATGTTATGATAAAATTTCTTTAGGAAAGAATTTACAAAAACTATTCTTGCCATAAATTTTGTATTAAGCATTATGCTTATTTCAACGTAGGGGATATATTACGTTACTTATAAAATTACCGATCGATAGAAATATCAAATTTTTTTAATAAATGCTTCTTATATGCATAAATAACAAGTACAATATTAAAGAAAATAATTGAGTTAAAGTAATATACAGTGTTTGTGAAAAAATAACCACCACAATAATAGGCAACTAAATTACGACCATCGACAATAAAACTTGGCAAATACTTACAACACTTTTAGAAGCAATAGGCCATGACTTAATGAAAATTACTTTCGTAATCAAGTTAAAGGAAATAATGAAATATCACCTAAATGATGCACAGAGTAAACTTACCTAAGTTTAACTTGCCAACTGGCAACAACAAACCTCTTCGAATAAGGATGAAAATATTGTTTTAGATCGGGAGCCTGAATTTATATAAGTATGAGGAAGGGAATTTCTAAATGCGCATAAAATTAACAAGAACATCTAGTTGGAGGTAAAAAGACTGTTGCATTATTAATGCAACTAAAGAATTTCCTTTGCGAAATCTTCCCACCCCTGACGCATCCACATAGAACCAACACAACTGCATTTAAAATAACTGAGAGTCACGTCGTAGGATCATTATAAAATGATAATTTAGAGTTGGAAAAAGAATTCTTTGCCTTTTTCAGAAATATAACTAAAGTTATTGCGTAAACTTACAAGGACACAGGTAAAATTCATGAAATTCAGAGCAGAAATATCTTACCTGAACTGCTGGATGTCTTCAAAATGCAGTAGCAATCACAGCGGGGATATCCTGTTTTCAACAGATCTAAAAAATCAACAGTTCTTCATTACTCACTCGAGTTAAGTAATCAAAACAGATCAAAATTCGAATGTTAAATCTTATCAAGATGGTTAGTAGTAGAAGTTGTTATGCGAACAAAATAAATAACCTTAGGATCAGAAGAAAATTAATTCAATATTGATTTGATATTATGTATCAATACTTCTATTTAGAAAAAGAAGAAAAAATGTTATTTGAGAATAAGAGAGTTTAGAAATGTATCTAAAATTTTAAGAAAATCAATATATTCTTGAAATTATAATCTATGAAGGCAGATGTACTTATAAAATATTATTACATAATCTTCTTGCTACTAGCATCTCAAAGAGTTTTTCAATTTAGTTAACTCGACAAAAAAAGATTTTTATTAAAATAAAACATGCATAAATAATATGCTGCAAATTAAATTTTAACGTATACTTACTTTTTCAAAAATGATTTTAGAGATTAAAACATAACTCATCTCTCCAAATTTGTAATTCCCCCCCCCCAAAAAAAAAAGTACATTTGAACAATGGAGTTAAAATGTTTTTAAAAAATTCATAGAGGAAAAAAATGTTTTGCGACTTTTATGCATAAAGAATAAAGTCTGAATACGAGGGAAATATTTTTATCACCTTATCAGATTCGTTATTCAAACGGAAATTTAGGAAAGCAACAATAAAAGAAATTCGTTGCGGGGAAGATGTTATCCCATTCCCTTTAATTTAGATATACACACATTAATGCTTATTTTTGATAAGGTTAAAGGGAAAATATAAATTTGAATAACTATAAATATATGGCTTCGATAAAGAGTTATTTCAATTTATAAACTTTACATCAGTTTAAAAGATGCACTGACATGAATATTTAATAAATATCTGAATGATCAGGTTACTTATGCAACAAATGATATATTAATGATTTATGCCTTTTAAATGAAAAACATATCATTTCTATGTCAAAAGAAAATGCACTATTCTAAGAGTAATATGACTAATTAGATCTAAATTTGCCTATAGTAACTTTAAGTTCAAAGTTTCCTTATCGAATACTGAGTGTCTCACAATCCAAGAATTTTTCAGCATGTCACTTTCCTAGATTATATATATATATATATATATAATTTATTAGGTATTCAAGTGTTCAGATTCAGAACATCTTGTATTCACTGATCCACAAATGATAAGTAATGTAACTCTGGACTTAAACACTAAAAGGTTTACATTTTCTGGAATTGAATTTTCAAAATTGTTAATCGAAGGTGATTTTTTTTTAGGGAACAGCTTGCGAATAACACTAAAAGCGAACAATAAATTCAGACTATGCTTTTTCTTTTAATAAAATGTGGCTTTTTTAAGTATTTGATTATTTTCAAACACCATCACATATTTTATACCTGTTAATAAAATTATTAAATGAAACAATTTCGCTTTATCAATGTGCCTTATGAGTAAAATGTGAAAGAGATTTTTTTTTATAAAACTGGAAATGCATTTTAATTATTTTATTATTTTTAAATTTATTTATTAAACTTTAGGCTTTTCGTAAAAATACATGGTTAGTCTTTAATACAATAAAAATATTTTTTATTTATTTAAACGAAATTGAAATTCATTTCCTTAGGAGCATGCTAACAAAATGATTAGAAAAATAATTTAAATTTGGGTTTAAAAAAAATGTTCAATTTGGGCATTTTATACTTGTAAATAAATCTTAAAAAAACCGAAAAAAAACACCACGAATCTAAAAATAATACATATATAAAATTTTTGAAAATACTAATCCAAATCTAAATTATGTAATTTCCGAAATATTTTGAAATAATTATGTCGACCACAGTTGGAAAGGGAAAAAATGGAACTCCTAGCCGTTTATTTTATACCTTCTTTAAGAACATTTTCATTGTATATCATTATTTATTTGTTCACGACATTCTTAAACAATCAATAACTTTAAATAAAATTTTAAGATGACAAATGATAACATGCTTTCTAAACAGAAATTTTTCACACGGAATTTATTTTAATGGCAGATGTGTTGAAAGTATTTTTTTTTAACTTAACAATTTATAACGAAATTTCGTGACAAATGGACTCAAAGACATGATTCTCAACTTTTTGCACATAAAACTCGCTTTCTTCACACCCCTTATGAATCACTTTATGTTATTGCTCTCTTTTGATATGACAAAGAACAAGTGAGCAGACCACTTCATGGCTGCCTTTGTCGCTTTCAATTGCACTTCTAAGATATCACTCACGTATTATGGCTTTTGGATATGCGCCTACGAATCTATAGCAACGTCCTTTTCAGAAGTAATAGTTGAGAACGTGCATTCAGACTCATATGAGAATGAAGGGCTTCATATGGGACAAAGCCTGGAGAGAAACGACTCGAGGATGACCTGAACGATTACGCTAGTTTATCAGAATTCAAATGATGATTAAAACCATTAATTCAAATTTTATTTCATATAAGTGAAGTGTTCATTATTTTTTTGTTCTTTTCCGATATGTTTGGCATTGTTTCTTTCAGAAGCTCTAACGAATTATGCGAGTTAAAAATGAATTTCAAGCATGGATATTAAAAAGATTCGGTTGAATCATACTGGTTATCTGTATGCGGTTGTCTCTTTAAAATGTTCTAATAACTTATAAGTAACTGTAGGATTTTTCATCAAGAAATTTCAGAGAAATTGACGTAAAACACTAAATTTTATGATTTAATATTGTTAGGAACGGATTCTGAAAATGTAATATGATACAAGCAATATTTGAAAATTTCCTGATGGTTCTTTGCGCGATTAGTAAATATGAACTTAAAATTCACCACTTATTAATATTTTTTTACAAGAACAATATTATCTCTAGAAAAATTTCCTTTGCCCTCGAAAATGATAATTTATTTTAAAAATGTTTCTATTATGATGGAATGCAGAAAAATATTTATAAGTTAATGAAGTAATAAAAGCTAAAATGCTTTTTTTCTTTCCTTTTCTTTTTTTGGAAAAAGTTACTCAATTGTGTATCACAAGACCTAGCAAAACCATTTAATCACTCAAGACCTTTAAAATTACTGGTTAAGAAAACATTTGTCTTGAAAAGATATTCTCTATCAAACAGGCACATAAGTCTCAAAAAGAAGAGAGGAGAAAAATAGAGTGTGTTTTGAGTCATACAGGGACTTGAATTATTTTGAGACTCTGTAATCTCATAATTATTTAAGAAAATTTAATCATTGTTAGAGTTATTGTCAAACCTTCTTAAATAAAATACTTACATTGGTGCTTAATTTCCAATATTACTGCATCTATGACATGGAGTAGAAATTCGTAGAGTGTAATGTCAACTTGGCTGCCACCTTTGACCTCTGACAGTAACTCAAAATTGTAATCGTCAAGAGTCTGCTTTGTCACTTCAGTACAAATTCATACAACTGAAATTAAACAAACAATCCACTGCAACTATGAGAAAAATTCACTTAATGAAAAGATAGGACTTTGTCTTTTGAGTTAATCTGTTGTTAATAATTCAAGAAGTATTTTTATCTTAAGAAGATATCTTTAAATGTAGAAAACATTTTAAATTTGAAAAAAAAAGTACTTTTAAATAACATGCTACAGGTAATGATTCAAAACTTTTGTTCTAATACATCTCGGTTAGAGTTTATCAAACATACGCCCTTGATTATACTTACAATAAAATAAATCCTTCACAGATGAAATGTATGGGCTAACAGAGTAAGTCTGAAAATTAAAGGATAATCTCTCAGTTGTCGTTCTCTTTAGCTGTATCGTGAATAATCTGTACATAAATATTAAGTCCGTCGCCAACAGCCCGCTACAGAATTCCTGTGAAATTCAAATTGAAATTTAAAAATAATCCATCATAATTTTAAGAAAACTTCATTCTGATCTAAAAAGATACGACATATATTTTAAGTTGATATCTTTAACATTGCTGATTACAATGGTTTTTGTCTTCATTGGAGCTTTTTTACAACAGAAAACATTTCAAATTTGAAAGCATGTGAGTTATCTTCAAAGATTGATTAACAGCTGTTTGATGCTTAAAATATTCTACGATACACATGATTAACAAGAGATTTTTAGCAAACATTATTTACTTAAAATACTTACATCATATCTTGAAAAGGTCCTTCACAAAAATATCATGAGCGCGAGCTTTTCACAAAGTTATTATATGTCAGTCAGTCGAATAAAAAATGTTCGTTTTAGTTCTGTCTTATACTACTGCTGTAGTCCTAAGTTGAAATCCATCACCAATAACTAAGGAGAAGTTACTCCATCTAAAAGAAGAAAAAAATCCTCCATAATTAAGAGAACGTTTCACTACAATATTAAAATGTAAGACTTATCGATTAAGTTAACACCATCGAAATTTCTTATAAAAATCTCTCACAATCATATCACATATTGTGCTGTGGAAGTTTGAAGAGAAAAGAGATGCTCAGATATCCTTCAATATATTCGAACTTAGTTCCAAATAATGAGGTCCGTCGTACCTGGTTGATCATTCAACTCTAGTGGGACATCAATCCAACTAAATTAAAAACAATCCTTCTTAAATTTGAGATAAATTCTTCACAAAGTAAAAGATAAGATTTTTCTTTGAATTCTTTTCAAATTTTTGTTGTTATTTTCAAATGATATCTTTGAAGATAGCAAGCATTTTAACTTCTGAAATGAATAGTAGTGACAATACGCAGCTAATTAATTTTCTACGTCCACCATGGCTTAACATTAAAGCAAGTTTTGTTACTGGGCTCACCTTTAAGATGGCTATTTGTTGCTGAGCAAAGAAGCTCCCCCAAAGATAGCTAGTTGGATTGGAGAACTTGAAACAGAGCGATCTCGACTGTCCGAAAAATCTGCCTCTAACTCAAGGAGCTAGTTGAAGAAAACTGAAGCACGGAGCTTTCGTCGACTGAATTTTAGGATGATCGGGGTCCCTTTTTATCCCTCACCCTCAGGGCAATAACCTGTATCTTGCCTCACTTACAAAGTGATTTTGCTTGGAGGGGTTCAAGTCTTGAAATTCCGAAAGAAACCGGTCAGTAAACATTTTCTTTGCCCTTTGTTTATGGTGCTTTCCCTTTTCTCTTTTACTCAAGGTCCAATGATTTCTCAAGGAAAGCCCCCCCCCCCCATAAAAAAATTGAATTAAAGGAAAACTGAGATAACTATTTTTTTAAAAATACAAATTTGCAGAGATGGGAGAGTCTTTCAGAAAATAATTGATAGTTTCTAAGAATGTATGTCCTATCACAGAAAATAACAAAGATACTCAAACTCAAAAAATAAAAATAAAATGGTACAAAAAGTACAACAGCAATTTATTTTATTTCCTTGTAATTAATTCGACACCCAAGTAATTTTTGTAAAAAAAATGTTGGAAATATTAGTGCACCTGTGTGGAAAGCTTTAATCACCTGTATCAAATTAAAAGAAATGACCTACAGAATTTATAAATGGGTAAAAGTTACACGTAACATATTTTGTACCGAAATATAGTTAAAAACTGTGAATTTTTGAGCATCAGAAAATTGTTTTATTATTCAAGGATGACCCTGTATTTTTATAGAATGTATTTAAAGATTCTTTTGTTAAAATTTATTATATTTGCAAAAGTTAAATGCATTTTTCATTAATGAACAATAGGATTTAGAAATATTCATAAGATATCTTTTTAATTAACTGTTTCGATTACAATTAAGATAATATAGACACAAAGCATCATGGGTGGTGAAATGAATCAAAATTAATTATTTTTCAATCTTTGTTCACTTGAGAACTCTTTACCTTTGATATTAAAAGATTTATTTGAAATAATTGCTTTGACTAATTTCTGTCTCCTGGTAAAATCTAAATTCAAAACTATACGAACAGATGTACAAGAATTAAAATACAATTCTGTCAGATGAACCATATAAAAATCTAAATATGTTTAAAAATATTACCTAAAATGTTTAGTTTTTCCTGAGCAAAAGTGAAATTTCTATATTTAATAAAAAATGCTGATTTAACGATTGTTTGTAGAAATATGAGTATTATTTGTTGTATGTCGGGATATAGGTGTGTGAGAAGAAACTGACATTTACCGAACAAATGAATAGAATTCAGTTAGCTCCATTCAACCTCCTTTGTTGCAAATCTTGAATAAAAGAAATTGTTCAGAGACAAAGGAAATAAGACTTCAGTTTAGCAATTTATGAACCATATAGCATATCGGAAAAATAACTCTTTAGTTCATATTAGCTTCGTTCCAGATCATTAGTTCGTTCCAGACTATAAAATGATGAAAAAGATAGGTAGTCATTTACTTATAAAATGGAAAGGTCATGAAAGAGTGGCATTTTTATTTGAATCTTCGATCCAGCCCAAGAAACACGAAATACTTCAGATTGTATATTAGTGCGGAAAATGTGAAGATAAAGCAAGGTATTTTTACATATTATGTCGCATAGAAGTATGCAGAATTAATACACAAGAAAACTCAGCTTTTGTATAAGATTTATATTATCTTTATAAATTCGTATATATATATATATATATATATATATATATATATATATAAAATAAGAATTCTTTCAAAAACATTATATTTTCATTCGTCATGACTAAATAGATAAAAACACTTCGGTGATTGTTAAGTATAATGCATCACTTCTGAAGTGCCTACCATTAATTTTGTAAGATATTTGAATTCAATTAATTTGGTGGTGAAATATTCTTATATAATTATATATGAATTCTTTCAAATCATAATAATGTGCACAAAAAAATTAAATATTATTTATAAAATATGTGTTAATCTATTTAAATTCGAGGAACTAATTATTAAGAGAAGTGGATATTATGGTGAACTAGAAGAGAGTGATAATTATAGAGTGTATAATTATTCTTTTAATTATTTCTTTCAGTTCAGAAAAAGTTTTTAAATATATATATATATATATATTAAAATGCATTTTGAGTATGTTAGCATGTTTGCATGTGGAATTATAGCATTATATATATATAACATACTCAAAATGCATTTTAATAACATGCATCCATTTCAACATTTATTTCCTTTTGTGACTTAAAAATGTATATATAAGGATTCGTTTATTTTTAGAAAAACTTAATGAGATAATTAAGAACTGCATCAATAAAAATTAATTTAAATATTTGTATAATATAAAAGGCCAATTTAATTATACGATTAAAACAATCACATAAAAACAATGTAATTTCCCAAATTAAAGGATAAATCTAAAGTTATTCAAAATAGTAATCGAAAATTATTTCGAATTGCATAACTATAACAAAATTCATCACTTATAATGTAATCATAGATTGTTTTAAGTCATTCAACAAATCAAGCATGATCTAATAACTGCTTTGTTTACTAGTAATATTAAGAAATTGGTTATTCTTTAATGATATTTTAATGCAATTAATACTAAATAGATGTACCCAAAATGAAAGATTCAATCGTTACTATACAAAACTATTTTTAATATGAGAATTAATTCTTAACATATATTTCGGCGTATTTTAGCTTTCAAAGAATTAAATTGTGGAACATTTCATTAGGAAGTTACTTTTCTGGTTGACATACTTGTATGATTAATAGAAATTGATTGAAATCATTTTTCGTAAATCCATTACTATCTAAAAAACACTGTAATACAGCTTAAATCAAAGGTACACATACTGACAAAGTAGAGCTAACGTGAACAGAGCAACAAGGATTTATTGTTGATCCTATCAATTGCAATATATAGAGTAGCACTAAGGATTCATATTTTTTTTTTAATTTTATATCTCCATCCATTCCAAAGACTCCCACGTGGTACTTTTTTTCCTTTCCTCATTAAAATTTCTGAATGGTTTCGAAATGCATTGCGAGATTTTACCCACGACTTACTTTCAAAGCAAAAGAACGCAATTAAACTAGATAAAACGCTATTACTCTTTTAATATAAGTAAAGAATTTGTTAAAATGTAGAAAAGAGGCACACGGAATGTAGAACTATTCATAAGATTTCAAAAATTAATTACACGTAGAATATATACATTTTTAATTTGAAATAATCTTCTTAAACTGAAGGTTTTTCCAAGAAAAATAAAGATTTACTACATTGAAAGTTAGGAGGAAAATATAAGTTTTTTTACTATGGGGAGGACGACTTTTTTCTGATAAAAATATTCTAGTGACGTGATTCTAACATTGCTTAAGGATTTCCTAAGGGAAAATGGAAAAAATATTTTTTTACTTATCGAAAAAAGGAAAATTTTTATCGCATTCTTTTCGGGTAGTTGTTGCTTATTGGTTACGATATAAACGAAGAAAATACTCCTAAAATTCTGTATGGAATAGAAACAACAATATAAAACCTCAGGAGAAACAAACATAGAAACAAATTGTCAGTTCTCGACAAAAACATGATGCATTTTATTGCATTAAGGAGAGAAAACAACAAAGAGATTCGTGTTTTTGTATTTTGGTCACAATAAACTAGAGAGTTCTATCTTTCTATGTTAAAATCTAAGTATCGACACAAATATTTCAATAATATGTCACAATGTTATCGTAAAATTACTTGTAGACTAAGTTTCAAATATCCACAACTGGATTCTTTAGACTATGTAGAAAGACAATACATGATTGATTGATTACTTAAAGACGTTGCACTTAGAAACAACAGAGAGCTATTAGCGAAGGACTTCGTAATTTTGAACAAGTGAAGAAGACGATACTTGAACTGGCACCTCCCTCTCCAAACTTTCACACCATCCCAGCGGGAGGACTTGGATCCTCGACATACTTTACATGCATCAGTTCTGTTACCCGTCAAGTCTTAAGTGACTCGAACCGACAATTCGATGGGTACAAGGCCAGCCGCGAGTTCGCGACCGTGACCGCCACGGACAGACAATGCAAACACAATTAAGAAATATTTCATTAAAATTAAATAACTTTAAAATATAGGTTGAATAATTGATTAAATAATGCGAAGAATTAAAAAAAAATCTTTATTTAATCCATTACTAATGTCTTAGAAGTTTCATAATTGTTTGATCCCTGAAAGAATATTTAAAAAATACATATATATTTTCAAAGAATTTCTTATGTTCCTCATGTAATTTTTTTTTCTTAGGATCGGTCCATTTTTCTTATACTTTTGAATCTGTTAATTGAATAGAAATAAGAAACTGATTAGAAGGTCTAAGGTCTAACACACAAAAACAAGAAAATGATTAGTTTGAATGTATAAAAACAAATTTTAAGTCTTCGGTCTAACACACAAAAAATACGAAAATGATTAATTTGAACGTAGAAAAAAATATAAAATACTGGCGTGTCAGGCCTTAAAAAGTACCTTAAGTAAGTGTTGAAAGCGAAAAAATTCCTTAATTCCTCAGAAATTTACTTTGAACGTGATTAGCAAAAACTAAATTATTTAAATTAACTTAATTGGACAACTAAAGTATATCTGCTTACGCATCTTTTTTTTTTTTTTTTTTCAAAACAAAAATAGACTATTAAATGCAAACAACAGTAAGGGATTTTATTCATTAAAGAATGTAATTAAGATAGAAGAACTTCTAATCATTTCAGGAAGAATTTCGATTATTTTATACCAAAAGGAATTTTTTTTTTATAGAACAAACGGCTTAATTCTGTTTTCTGTAGTTTTAATTATTCGCAATTAAAGTAGTTGTTTTTGTATTTGTGTGCAACCATAATAAAAACAATTAAACTGATTATGTATTTTTTATTGTGTGCGTGTCTACCTCTCCCCTCTCCCCAAAGAAACATTTTTTTTTTCTCTTTAAAAAAAATTGTATCTCTTTGGATACTTACACAAGCTATTTTATCCTTATAATTCTTTACTGCAGGAATTTTGTTACACTCTAAGTAGATTATTACATTCCAGAATATTTTTCTTTATCTCAAAAATAGTTCCACAACTATTAATTTTAGATAAATTACTCATGTTCGAAAAAACTCGAAATTTAAAAAAAAAATTGTTTTTTGAAATGAATTCTTTAAAATTCAAACTTTATTTTTACTCTATTCATTTACTAGATGAGATGATTTATGAATTATAATTCTACTGTAAAATAAAGTCGATATTTGTCCGAAGTCATGTGTTGCAATTATTTAGTTTAAATTAGTTTTAGTTAATTAGTTTTGGTTAAATTTATTTAGTTTAGTTTTAGTTTAATAATATTAACTAATCAGTGCAGCCGTTATAACAATGTACAAAGAAAAAAATAGTTAAATTACTTTGTAATTTACTACATATAAATGGAGTTTTTAATAATTAATCTTTTACGAAGGGAGTGGGATTTTCAAGAATCAAAATAATGGATGGAAGGTCTTTACGTCAAAATCACAGCCTCAAACATTTTCAAAATCATATTTCGTTCATCCGTTTTCCTTTATGTCACAACACTACAAACTTAAGTATATCTTTTCTGATGCAATTTCTTTTTTACCTTTTAAA
This sequence comes from Nephila pilipes, assembly GCA_019974015.1. Taxonomy (NCBI): domain Eukaryota; kingdom Metazoa; phylum Arthropoda; class Arachnida; order Araneae; family Nephilidae; genus Nephila; species Nephila pilipes. Next base: position 1,933,261 of record BMAW01080882.1, read on the forward strand.
AAGATGAAGAAAGACAAAGATTCAGACAGCATTTAGAACTTGAGAATAGAAGAAAAAATTAATTGAATCAAAAGCAACAAAAATTCAACTACATTTTGCAATATATTTGTGGTCTAACCGGCTATCAAAACCCTACAGGCGTTGAGGGGCCCACCTAATTTTGACCCGAATACCTGAAAGGTGACCTTCAAAATATCCCTAACCACTGTAGGCATCAAAAATGTAGGGAAAAAAATAGATTTATTTTGATCAGCTGCTTAAATTGTCAAAAAATTTTCAAAATTATTCTTTTTTATCATTCTGTTTATCACCCTATCCTAAAACATTTTCCGTAACTCTGTTATATTTTTACAATATATTTTAATGATATTTTATTGCCCTTATAAAAACAACGATATTTCTGATCGTAAGGATAAATGAAATGTTTGTTTAAAAAGTTTTCTTTTTGTTTTGTTTTGTTTTGTTTTCTTTCCTTTTTTTTTTTTTAACATTTGGTTTAAAATCTAATAATTTTGAGATTATAAAAATTTTCACCGGTACATTATAAAGAGTTTTAAAGACTCCATTGTATATTTTAAAAATACATAATGGAAGATTTCTTCATAAAATTCGAATTCAAAAGTTTTTCTAACTTTTAAAAAATATTCCTCTATTTTTTATATCATTTAAAAGTTCTAATGCACACACACATATAACATATAAAGTAAAATTAGTTCTTCATTGCTCTTTGACCACAAAAAGAAATAAAATTACAAACTTGAGACTTTATGTATAATAAGTTTTTAAAAATCCAAGGTGTTCTCTGTATTTAGCATAAAATTTAAACTCTTCATTATTCAAGTAACCAAATCTCTTCTGTCTGAATATTTAAAAATCAATATTGTTCGGTCAGAGTTTTGTTTAAATGAATAAGGAATGAAGAAACTTGAGTCTGTGATTTTGAAATACTTTTGGAAGAGGATTTGTGACTTCTGACATTTCGACAGTTTGCGAGACATATTACAAATATATCTTAACAGTATAAAAGGAGGACAAACAAAAGTGGATTATTAAACAAAAGTGGAAAACTCATTTCACTAAAAGGTTTCTCATTTTCGTGATCATTTAAATGCGAAACTCCTTATTTAAAATTTTTAACATTTGATTTCAAGGTGGAAATCATTTTTTAATGAAAAGATTCTACATGAAGTAGGGGCTAAAAATGTCAGAAAAAGCTTAGAGTGATCCCCCCTTGTGACGTGACCTCTTTGCAGAATTTCAACTAACTCAAACATCGCATTTTACCAACAGCTTCAAATGTGAGCTGATTTGTTATGTGCATTTGATATTTTACTGGGATCACAAAAGTTTGAGATAGAATTCGGGATACTGTAAATTTTTCTTAACCTGAGCATTCATTTATGTACATGCACATTTTATTCTTCACGTTTAACAAGCAACTTTCTGATAATGCAATCTTAAACAACAAACTGGAGCATCAAGAAACTTTTTACAACTGAAAATTTATTGTTAAGTTGTCTTAAAAATTTGTAGAATTTTTTTTTAAAAGTTGTTTAATTATTATAAATTAAAAATAATTATACTGCGCTTGTGACAAACTTAAATTATTGAGTAGATAAAAGGTTGCTGTTGTATGAATAGTTACTTTCTTAAATTATAATTACAGGAATAAATAATATCGATTTTCGAAGCGGGATCACACTTAGATTTTATTTTTTGTAACCACATTTTATGTATTTTAGTTACGTTTATTTCTTAAAATCCATTTTAAACTGAATATTAAATTAATTGCGTGTGTGTGCAAATGCTTAATTTGCTTTTTTAATAACATAATTTTTCAATTTTTTTTCTTTCTTAAAGACCGGATATTCATTTTAAAAGAACACACACACTTATGAAATTTATATAGGCAATATAAATTTCATTTCACTATTTGATAATAGCAATAAGTAGGAAAAGGAAAATCTTAACAACATTGAACAGAATTGAAGAAAGAAAAGCGGTTCATAATTATTCCTTAGCCTAATAATTTGAAAAGTTTGTTATTTGTTGAAAAACAAGTTTAAGGAAACGTGAAAAAATAAGGGCTTGTATATACATACATACATACATATATATATATATATATATATATATATATATATATATATATATAATGAAAGAGTAAACAGGGCATGAAGTGTCATGGAAAGAATTAGACCACCAGGTTTACGCATCAAGTCTATTCCTTTGAATAAGAGAGACCATTTTACATACATTTTAAGAATATAAGTTGAGCGGTATAGGCTCCATGGCAGAGGCGAAAGAAAGAAAAAAGCGAATTTTACTTTGTTTCGAATTTATACGGAGAGATTTCTTTAGATAATGTTATATTGAATGAAGGGGTTTTTAGAGACTTTTCCAACAGACGAACAATCTAGTATGGAGAATCAAAGGAAAAGCTGATTTATATGTCATCATCATCAACACACATATATATATATATATGTTATTTATATATACATATTATACATATTATACATATACATAATGTGCTGCATGTACACAGTTTCATCTTGCTACTCAAAGGGTGAAGTAATCCAGTGCACTTGTGGAATGCACATCAGCCATGAAGAGAATAAACATGGTATTTTTCCATGACTTTTGAGTATAAAAAATTTAATAAATAATTAAATTAGCTTTACTCTAGTATTTTACCCGAATTATTGTGTAAACAATTCATTTTATTTGAGAAATTTAGTGAAATTAAAACATAGAATTATATATATATATATATATATATATATATATATATATATATATATTATATATATATATATATATATATGTGTGTGTGTGTGTGTAATTATTTAAATTTTCTATTATTTTTATTCTCAGTTCTATATATCTCCATCATTCTCTTTTTTTTCTCTCGTTATATTTTTATATTTTTAATTTTATTTTATTAAATGTTTTTTTAATAAATAGATTTTTGCAATCTAGAGGGGGATACATGTTTACACATTGTTCGATCTATTTTTCATTTTTCAAAGATGCTCTTTGTCAGTTACTATTTGAAGTTTATTTTAAATTTGTCAAATATTGTTTTTTCGATATCTCTTCTATAATTTTTTTAAAGTAATTTTCAATAAATAGATTGTTTTGGTTTCTTTAAATCAATAAACAATTTACTTGTATGGTTTAATTCAAATCAGTCAATCAATTTTTACTTTGCAAGGGATACTTTCATGGAATAGAGTAGATACGAGGGCGCATATTGGTATGTAATTAAGTAAAATTTCATGTTTTTTAAAAAAAAAAGTAATGGATGTTTTTTTTTTTTTTTTTTTTTTCCTTTTGTTAAGACTTTATAAGATTAGATAATTGATCTTCTGTCGCCTTTATAAAGTTTCTACTTTTTATTCTGCTGATAAATATTTTAATTTAGTTTCTTTGGTAAACATTTTATTTTACTTTTTGTTTTAAAATGCTTAATATATATATATATATATATATATATATATATATATATATATATATATATATATATATATATTTGATAATTCGTTCATCTGTGCTTAAATCTTAAGAATAAACGTTTTTCACAGTTCAAGCAAGATAGTGGGCAATTGTCCCCAACGTTGGATTAGTGCAAGGGGCTTCGCAATTAAATGATGAGTTTTTATTACTCTTTCCATTGTTCCCGAAACTTTAATGAGCTTAAATCAACGGTAAGGAAACTATAATGAAGTAAGGTGCAAATTTTACTGCTTATTTAAAAGACCATATAAATTTTTCGTAGAGATAATCACTTGAATTATTTAAAAAATTAGCAATTTTTAAAAAAAATTATTTCAAAGTTCGGTTAGCTTCTGAGCAGAGGTTTCTTTTTTTTTTTTTCTTTTTTTTTTAAGAATAAAGAAGAATTTCAACATAAACAAGAATGCATAGAATATTGAATCAACCCATATGAAATGTTTTAATCATTTATATTGAAAAAGTCTCGCTCAAGGTATTTTGAATGTAATAATAAAAGCATTTATCGAAAGACATCAATCTTGAAATGAAAAAGTTCTACGGTTGAAAAAGGTTCTAAGAAACCAACACTCTCTTTCTATCGTAAAGTTAATCGAAAAGAAATTTACTCAAAATCGCGTGATGTGGAGTATTTCACGGAAGAAAGTGATCTTTTCAGATGGAGAAAAGTTCAATTTAGTCGAACCAGATGGGCCTTATAGCTATTGGAAAAATGATAAAAAACATCTGTAAGTCCCAACCTATCAAAACGAAGACTTTTCGAAAATGATATTTGGTGCCATTGGATGGAATCGTAAGTGGTACATTATGTTTCTAGACGGTAGAATAAATAATGCTTCATACAGAAAATTCTTACAATTTTTCGAAATTTAAGATAAGGTATAAATTGATGTTTTCAACAGAAAATAAGTTTCAAAAAGATAGAAATAGAAATGTAACTTAGAAGTAGTTTAAGTTAAATGATATTTATGAAGCGAAAACTCTAAATACTCAAAATTTAATAAATAGAGTTCTAAATCTATAAATATTTTATTTTAATATTATTGAAAACTTTAAATGTCTGAAAATTTCAAAGAGGACTTAGTGAAAAATAAAAGATGCAACAATTTAAGAAAAGTGATTGATGTCTTCCAAATATCCGAAGAATTCAGAGAGGAGCATACATTATATTGATTTTGTTCAGGTGGAAAGAATTTTGTTTATTATTTATTGGTGTTGAATTTTTAATAACATTTGGAGGGGCTTCAAATTATGCATCAAATTAACATTTTGACTATAACCATAATTTAATCCTATACAGTAGCAGAGAAAATAAAAAAAATTATGCCTTTAAATTTAAAGGAAATAAGAACTTATTTGTATATTAAAAGATGAAAGAAAAATTTGTAGTATTTAATTTTACATGTAACTAATTAAGCAAGTTTTGATTAAAACTTTGTCATTAGGTAGAGTCTGCAAACATAAAAAATATTAATAATGTAATTTTAATGCCTTAAAACTACAGTTTTTGAAATTTTCAATTATAAATTCTTCCGACAAATAATCATAGGTTTTTTTTTTTTTTTTTTTTCAAGTATTCAATACCTCACATGCATTAAGAAAAAAAACTAAAATTAAACACTAAATAACTATTAAGTTCATAAAAAAAAATTTTGAATCTCCAGAGTTAAATAATTATATATATTTATCATTTGTGAAATATGTACCATTTAACTATGCACACAATTAAAATATTTCAATGTGTTATAATCGTGAATCTATTATTTTGGAGTCATATTTTCGATATAAATATATATATATATATATATATATATATATATATATATATATATTTATACATACAGTCACAAAATTTTAGGCACCTATATTTCTCATTACAAAAACAATGTTTATTGGAAAGGTAATGCAATTAAAATATGCATAAACCTCTCGTAACTAACTCTCAAACAAGGTGAGAAAATGTTCCATGGTTCTTTTAGAAATGACACTACAGGCATCCCTTCGAAAACAACTGAGCGAAAAATCGCAAATCTTAAAATACACTTCTAATAATATTTTACATTATTTAAGTGACATTAAATGCCTAATTACATCGAAAATTCTACGATTTGACGTGTATTTCTGGCCCTACGAATAGGATCAGAAATACACGTGGCTCATGGTATTCTCTTTCCAATAGAGCCAAAAATAAAGAAAATAGCTTGAAATATCGTTAAGACAATGAAGCAGAAATGAAAGTTTTAATGACAAATTATACATATAGCTTTATTATTAAATATCAATAAAAAATTGACTCTCCTTCTAACATATAAATTAAAAAGTACCAAAGCATTTAAGTTTTCCACCGTTTTATTACTTAAGTGGGGTTTTTTTTCTTCCGGGAATAATGAAAGAATCACAGAACAAATTCTTTTTTCATGTGACTCTTTAAAACAGAGTCCCTTGTAGTAATCAGCTCTTAAACTACGCGCTAGAATTTGAAATGTACACTACTTCTCGATCATCTCTATTACTTTTTTCTAACTCGAAATACAGAATACAGGAAAAGATGGAGTCTAGAACTTTCTTTGGTGTTAACCGTTAAAAGCTTTACTTGGAAGTAAAAATGTTCATTATTTATAGTCCCTTGAGCTCACCTGTCTGGGGTCACGGGGATCCGCAAAGTCCCCCTAAATGGGCAGGCTTGTTTTTGAGCAAAGAACCTGTTTCGACAAATTCCAAGAATTTTCGGGGCATCCGTTACTATTTGCTCTATTTCAGACTCATTATTTAGCGTTAAAGTCTGTTTTCCCCCTTGGTGCAGCAGGTGTTTCTCTATAAAACTGTTTTTCTTTTAGTGTTAATGAACGATGCTGTTCTTTAAAACAAAGCTGAATCAAATACAATTATTAAATAGAATGACAAAATATGTTTTTATTTCGTAAATATATAAAATTTTAAATTAATCCTTATGTGAAATTACTTTTTATATGAAACAACAATTCAAGCATTTGTGAACTTTGGTTTACTTCCTAGATTAATTAAAAGTGTGGATTCTTACACAAACCCTCACATAATGAGAATTAAATAGCTAACTTTATTTTTTTAACTTTATTTCAAACTTCCAGATTCAAATATGTAATAAATGTAAGACTCTATTTGAGGGAACAATATAACGTTTATTGAAGTTAGAAAAATAAATGTAAGTAACAATTTTAATATTTGTGTTGTCAAATGACAATAACTAAATTTAGACTTGATGCATGATAGGGAAAAGTAAACTTTTAACTATAACTAAGAAATAACCGAGATATCTGGAAAATTTCTTATTCCGCATATTAATTTATCATAATGTTGTAAATAAGAGTTATGAATGTTGATTTGTTTGGTTCCAGGAAACCATAGATTGAAGAAACCCTCAGTAACCTAAAGTTTTATTTGTTGCTCCGAAAAATAATCGAGATAGAAGTTCAACTTTTATTTATTATTCTTAAAACTTCTCTTTATTGTCACTGTCTAGATTTATACATTTCTCCCAGCGTTTCTTAACTTTTCGAATGGCGTCATTGTAGAACTCAGCAGATTGAAATCTTATCATCTCCATACTGCGAGTTGCTTCAATCTACGGTTTATAGAAACCAAACGACTCAACATTAATAGTTGTAATTTACAACATTATGTACATTAGGAACAATTCATATAAGGAATAAATCTTATCCAGATTTCTCGGTCATTTCTTATTAATAATTGAAGCTTTACGATACCTCCTCTTATCTCATTAAATTCAGCTGTGATTGTAACTCACCTTTTTTAAACACTTCTCTAATCTTTCCTCTGTAGCCGCAGTAGCCTATTGGTCTTGTTCGCGAATTTCGTAGTTTCGTCAAGTCATGGGTTCAAATCCTGAATCCTCTAAAGATCCACCATGTAGAGGGGTTGACGCACGTTAAATCTGTCAAGGCTCCAAGTCCTCCCCTTAGCGTGGAGAGGAAGGTGTCTTTCTTGTCACTTGACTGATTCAAAATTACGAGGTCCGTCATCAATAGCCCTCGCGTTTCTTTTAAGTGTGACGTTAATAAACAATCAACCAATCTAATATTTTTTGTTCCGCTGAAAATATATTTTTACTTCGTAAACAATTCTTGCGTTGTCCTCTAAACTTTTCTCTATTTCTGAAAGGAATATTTTACATAAAATTAAAAGCTGCAATATGCTCCATGTCGTAATGTATTTGCATGAACCAGTTTTGAGAATTGAAAGCAGGCCCATCCTTGAAAAGTAAATTGATTAAACAGAATAAAATGAAGCGTCAAATGAATTGAAGCGATGAAAAGCAATAAAAGGAGAATGAAGTAATAAAACGAGAGCGGACATCCCAAATTAACACATTCGGCGATGCTAAAATTGCTTCTAAATCAAGCTTTAATCCTCCCTTTCGTTTCATGGACGCCTTCCTGGGAAGGGAGGGGGGTTTTCTTCTCACACACTTTCTCGCTTACATATATGTATATCATTCACAAAACGCAGGGGGGGGGGAGACTTAAGGAACCAATACATTATGATGAAAAATATTTAACGTAAGAAAAAACATGTTTCAAAAATGAATGCTATTTTTTCATAAACCATCTGAAAGTATTATATAAATACTAGTAAATATATGAATAGGAATTTTAATTAAGAAAAAATAGCTATTTTTTTTCCTGAATTTTAACAACATATTGATATATTTCATAATAATATATTGATACATTTCATAATAGAAGAATTTCAAATAAAGTTTAGTTTATTGAAGACATGTAAGTGTCAAAACTGTTATTTATGTTGAGTAAGAATGTTACATTACTCTGAAATGTGGCATTTTTATAACAGGTAAAATTACTTCCAATACAGTTTAATACAAACTTTTACAGAAAATGGAAATTCGTGAGATCAATTTATTTGTCACTGTAAATAAAGAATATAAATCGATTTCCTCTAGAAGAATCATGAAACCCTTCAAATCTTTTCCTTTATCAAGAAAGCCTTTGCTCTAGAACACAAAATGAAAGAAATAATATTTTATTTGAATGTTTTGAAAACACATAATACTACATTTTCATATTTCCTTGTGTATATATATATATATATATGCCTGTATGTATGTATGTGTGTGATTACGATTATATATAAAGCAATAATAGCCGGTGTTTACTAATAGTAACCAAGTCTTTCAGTAAATGTGGTAAATAATACACATTAACCAGTATTATTAATAATTTCCATTGAAGTTTGATCAATGAGATTAATTAGATCCTATTTATTTAAATTTTAACTTTAACTTAAGTTTTATGTATTTATATGCTGTGATAATTAATAAGTCTTTGTAGAAATTAGAAGAGATAAAAAAAAATTCGGGATTTAATAAAAAATGATTTTTATTTTTATTTTTAATTTAAAATAACAGCTCTTAAAGTAAAATTTTTTTTGTATATTTCATTGTATCTATTCATGAATGATAATTTTTGAAATTTTGACAACTTTAAAAATTTTAATTTCGTTTCCACAATTACAAATACATCGAAAATCTCTTATCTGATTTACAACTGTATAAATATTCAAAACAGTTTATTCGAATATATTACAGCAAAGTAGCACATTTTGTGTAATTTAACATCTATATTATAAGATAAACACAAAATCTTTGACGTTTCTTTATATATCATTTGCATTTCTCTCAGTTGATAATTTTATTCTATACTCAAACAAAAACTATTTTATACTATTGCTAAATTATTCTATATTCAAATATATATATATATATATATATATATATATATATATATTCTTTCATTTGATCAAACCATTAATTTAATAATTTTGTTCTTATTTTGCTTTACAGTGAAATAACATGTATTTGAGGGGAAAAAAGTACTGATGTGTAGGTTACACTTTATTATATCATAATCGATATTTCTTGCTTTTAAATGAACTGATCAAATCTGTGATATTTTTTTCGACTAATCAACACTGTGATATTTCGGTTGTGTTTTCAATTATAATATGTCTTATTTTTAAAAATTAGTTAAAACAGTAAAAAAATGCAATATTTATATATTTAAAGTAAATCAAAACTTCAACACATTTTCCGAATTTTTATAAACTCAAATCAAATTTATAACATTGGATGAAATGAGTTATGCATTGTATATATTACAATGGTAAGCTCAAATTCATAAGTAATTAATATTTTGAGGATGAATGACATGCTATTATTGTAATTATTACTATTATTTGTAAGTTACGTTCATTATTTATTACCCCAAACAGATTACATTACAAATGCAACACTATTACTTTTTTTAATAAATTATTTATTTTGGCAGGAAAAGCTACAGTGACATTTGGAGTTACAAAGTGTTTTTGATTTTTTACATTTGCAGCGGCTTGAGTAGCGTTTGTTTTCACAATTGCAATACTGAAATCCTTGACCACCAGAGTTGAATTCTATTATACTTATTTCATTCACTGGAGCTGATTCACTGAATAAAAACTTCTTTGCAGGCAATAAAATCATTCCTTGGGTACGGTTGTTTTAAAATTCCATGTTTTGTACCATGTATATATAAACTTTCCTTTTCCTTAGAAGTTCGAACAGTTATTATATTCCAGCTATCAGCTTTACCCCTATTTACCTCTGGTATTCTTGTCCGTAGGATTTCTCTTACAATCGCTGGCGGCTATTTTACCTTTGAAAGATGTAGCATTTTCCCCGCTTGTTTATTTAGTGACTGCTTAGCAGAGAGACGAGTTTCTTGAATATTTTCTAAGACTTCATCTAGTGCAAAAGAAGAGCTTTTTTTGTTCCTGGTTTACTTCACCATCATCCATTTCAACTTCAACGAAACGTTTTATTTTTCTCTTTCCATCATCAGCCTTTTCTATTTCAGTGTTATGATGTCCCCATTCAATTCGGCCGACACTCTCATTTCTGTTTTTGATTGAACCTGTAACAGTTATTACCTCCAAATCTTCGCTCGAATCACCTAGTAACACTTCCATATTGTCATCATTCATTGCGCCCATATCCTCATCCTCGATTAAAATTACTGTCTGATGTTGGGTATCACTATTAGACTGATTTCATTTGTAATTCCGGTTTGGTCCGGACTCTTCAGCCCCTTTTCGCGCGCTTTACAGTCAAACGTAGCTTCATATGGACTGCGATCTATTTCAGAGTGATTATGTTCTACTTTTCAAAATTCAAAGAATTTAATTTCTTCTAGGACTTGATTGCATTATTTGTTTTAAGCATTCCTATGTATTGGCTTGCTCTATCAACTAAGCCTCGTGAATGAGTATGTTTTGGCTTTTCATGAATACTTTTGAGTTCATTCCGCATTCCATAAACTTCTTCAATAATATTATTAGCAAATTATTGGCCATTGTCTATTTGAAGGATGCATAGTGTTCCAATTATTATGAACATATTTAAATGATGATAAGCAACATCCTTCGCTCGTTTTGTTGTTAGCGCTTTTAATTGAATAAATTTTGCTAAATGATCCTGATAAACCATTGTAAACTTAAAGTAACGCTTGTGATTGTATGTAAATGAGGTCAGCATGACGTCTCGAATTTAATTCATTGCTTTTACTTGGTTTAAAAACGAAATTTTTTCTTGGACACTTCGTTCTTTTCACAAAATTTCAAATAAATAATGACCATTTCATTTGTGATATTCTTATATTTGCCTTCAGCTCTCTCATTGTTTTATTTTGTCTTCACAGCCGATTGTAATATGAATATCAAGGATTATTTGAAAATTCTCCTCTATGCATGTATAATAAACAAATGGATCATTGGATCTTTTTCATTTTTTTGCAATGGATTAATGAGTTTTTCAACGCTATCAATTCTAGCAATATCACATCTTGATACTCGTAGATAATCTTCTAGTGTTTTGATAGAAGTCATCTCTTTGCTTTTTTTAATTGACAAGTAATAAGCGTTGCTATTTAAATTACAATTAACAGGAAATTGATTATACGATTCTGAATGCGTCCATTATAAACTATTGCAATTTTGAGCATCAGAAAACATACTGTTACTGTCAACACTGGCCTTGAACACATCTGAACATGGCAGCCACTCTTGGATATTTCGAAATTTTTACAGTTTTTGACGAGCACACATTAATAGAAGTTTTTAAATTATATTTTTGTTCCGAAATTTCAAGATTTATTAGTAGAGCAAATTTTTCAACAGTATTCTGAGTAGAATCTTGTTCCTCGATGAATTTATCAACATCTTTCTCATCTAATATAATATAAATTTTATCTCATAGTTCTGAAAGGTTTGTAGTAAATTTTGAACATTTTTATTTAATTAACTCTAGTTGAACAGCATCGTAACTTTAATCATTTTCTGAAACTTTAGTTTTGAGCTAAGTTATTCCCCCTTTATGGATTTGTTTTTTATAAAAACAATTTGAGTAGTCATGATAAACAAATCAAGCAGAATAAAAATAACAGTAATAAACTTCCATTAATATAATACCTTCAAATGTAAATATTCCGTATGATAAATTCTTCTAAAACAAACACGGTTAATTCCATAAGTTAAATCCTTTTAGCACAAGCATAGATTCTTCTAGAATAACTGTTCGGCAAAGTTTCTTAGTGGTTATTCTCAAATAAGATCATTCACAAAATCTAAATTGCTACCAATCTCGTGGGTGCCTCCAATAATAATAATAATAATAATGATTATACATATATATATATATATATATATATAGTTGCTACCTACCACCATTATCAATAATATTATATCCATAACCCGCTTAAAACATATAAATATGATGAAAATTATTACACTGATGGAACTTCATTGGTAATTATTAATAAGAACCTTTAATGTGACAAATTCTGATAAATTATTCACTTTAAACAGCTTACTTGGTTATTATTAATAATTGCCAGTCGTTATATATAATAACCGATTAACCACACTGACCGTAACAAATATATATATATATATATATATTTGTTACGGGAATTAATATATATATATATATATTAATTCCCATATACTTAGATCAAAAGATATTAAAAAAATCACACAACAAAACAATTAAGAAAAAGATCAATATACCTGACAGAATACAAAACTAAAAATAATTGCAACACGAAGATTAAGTTCAAATCATGAATAAGACAAACCAACGGATGAAAAACAAAGAAAAGAAAAACCATGGCAAAAATGAAATATCACTCTTATAAATTCTGAATCTGGATCTTGACAAATTTTAATAATTAGTTATGTACTAGTTCCAAATTTACAAATAATAATAATAATAGCTTTGATTTGCTTATTCCTGATATCTTTTGCGGTCATAATCGAATAATAATTCTTAAAACACAATTATTTATTTAATCATAATTTGAATTCTCTATTTCTTATATCTTGTAATAGTTATGATATTTCTTTAGTTACTAGATTATATACATTATTAC
>BMAW01080882.1:1946649-2010975 GCA_019974015.1 Nephila pilipes
TAATTATACTTAGAAAAGTTTACTTTAAAGTTGAAATTTATTGTTTACATTTATTTTTAATTAAAAAATATGCAGAAAATCTCATTCGTATTATGTTATGTTTTACAAATAATACGAATAAGTACATAACTACTTTTTCGAAATTATCAAAATGTTATCAATAATTATTTTCTTTATAGCATCCTTTTCTAAGTATAATTAAAATGCAATGAATATAACTCTATGTAATAATTGTACATAATGTAGAGATATATTATAATTGTATATATACTATAATGCATTCAGGAAATAGGCGCAAAATTATATATATATACAACTTTAATTATTTCAATCAGACCTTAACGCAGTTTTTTAGGGAAAATAAACATTCTCTACGAGTATCTATTCGATAAAAACATCAAACAAACATTAAATCCCCTTAAAAAGAACTCAAGTGTTATAGGAAAATCGAATTCAATTTGCATAAGAGATGAGAATTCGAGATGTGTCCATGAAGCACCGTGGGAATTTACAAAACCTGGCTGTCCGATCGATACCTATGTAAGGTCCTAACCTTATTCACACAAAAAAGGAATAAGAGCTCTTGCTTTGATAGCTCAAAGGATAAGTGCTCTCTACTGTGTCAAAGGAAATTGCTGGCTAAAGTTGTGTGAGAAGAGTAGTGTGCGTAGTATTATTACGTTTATATAAGAACAGTCCTGACTTACGATTTAAAACAATAAGAAAGAAATAGCATATTGTATAAAAGGATTTTGTTGAAAACCTATTTTCAGCTCAAAAGACATTTAGGATAAGAAATTCTGTGTTTCTAATAATAATATCCACGTTATATTTGTTAAATAGTATACTGCAATTGACGTTTTAACTTATACCATTGATGGAAGAATAGCGTACGAGGAGGTATCGTAAAATTTTAATTATTCCTAAGAAATAACCGAGATATCCGAAGAAAAATTTTTCTGAATGTTAATTGATCCTTATATACATAATGTTGTAAATTACAGTTATTAATGTTGGTTTATTTGGCTTCAGGAAGCCGTAGATAGAAATAATACGCAGTACAGTGAAGACAGAGAGCTATCTGTTGAGTTCTAAAATGACTGCTTTCGAAAAGTTAAGAAACACTGAGAGAAATATAAAACTCTGATTGATGAAAGAGTCTTAAGAACAATGATTAAAAATGTATTTTCCCTCTCTCTCGATTATTTTTAGTTATAATTACGATAATTTTGCGATGATGCGGGTTACTTCAATCTATGGCTTCCTGACACCAAAGAAAGCAGCATTAATAGCTGCAATTTACATTATGTACATGAAAATCAGTTAATATGCAGAGCAAATTTTATTTTGATATCTCGTCTATTTCTTATCAAAAACCAAAATTTTACGACACCCTCTCGTACTTCCTTTTTGTTAAAGAGATTGAAATTTTTGAATTCTGGGTAATATAGTCAACATTCATATACTTTACTCGTATATTAGAAACCATATTATCGTTTATCAATATTTTAAAGTTCATATAACAAAGAGATAACTAGGAAATTATCGTAAAGATGTTTAATTTTAAATTAAAATAAAAAATATTATTTTCATGCGCAACATTTAATATTATAATCCTGCATAGTTGATCTACAATTAATTATCAGTTATTTAATTTAATTTTGTTTTTGTGACAAGGTTTACTTGTTTAATATTTCTAATAACTTAATTTTGATGTTATTACATGGTTGCTTAATAATAATAAAATATATTTAAATACAACTACACACACCATTTTATAATTATAACATTTATACTTTTATTGGTAAAGGCCTTTTAAATATTTTTTTCGTATCATTATCGAGACTCTATTAAGTGTATTAAAATATATATAACTTGTAAAGAGTTTCCAGTCCTTTTTTCAGATAAAAAGTACTTTTAATACATTATCGAATTTTAATTTTACAGTGTTTCTAAGAAACAACGATTATTCTTGCATTGTTTACTGAAATTCGTTCTAAAGCAGTCGTCGGAACCCATTTCTATATTCTTAAAATGTTTGAATTTACGGAAACTTTACAATATCTAATCTCTTGGATACGCATGCTATATTTATTATGTCTTCCTATTATTTTCTTTGTTCACTTAAATAAGATTCGAGTCATACAACCGAAATGTATCTAACAGTTTGAGAAAAGCTTTATTAACACTTTCGCGAACCGTGAGATATTTAATGAGCTGAAAAAATAAATTATTAAACTAATGGTAATATCCAAGTTTTGTCAAGTTACAGTTCAAGATATCATATTTTAATAGATATACACAGTGAATTCTATCGCATCCACGCATTTCTAATATATGTAATACATCAGTTTTGAGATATATTTAAAAACACAAAAGAGAAAACACAAAATGAAAATACGCAGTGAACAAGTAAACTATAACATTAAAGAGAAAAGTATCAAAATAATTAGTTCTATATAAAATTTAAAGCAGGATAATGTGGCTTATAAATTTGAAAATTATACCATTCACCTCATTTTACACCACAATTAAAATAAATGCTTTAATATTCCGGTACGCGAGCATGTTAAATGTTACACGCTACTAAATCAACCGTATTGTTCAAATTTTTTAAGAAAGTATTAATCAGAAATTTCTACTCCTGAAGATTTTTCTTATGATCAATAAAAAATCTTGAGGCCGCGGTAGCCTAGGGGTCATGGTTGTGGACTGGCGGCCCACAATTTTTATCGAGTCGAAGTTTTGAGTCTTGATGCCACTAAAGACCTGCCTTGTAGCAGGGGCTTAGTCACATTAAATCTGTCAATGCTCAAAGTTCTCCCAATGGCGTGGTGTGGAAGTTAGGAGAAAAAGGTGCAAGCTCAGGTGTCATCCTCGTCACTTGACTGAGGCTCAGAATTACAGGGTCCGTCGCAAATACCCTCGTGTAGTTTCTAGCGCGAAGTTAATAAAACCAAACCTTGAATTTTCCTTACAATAAAATAACGAAGCTCTTTTTTGTAAATATTTTAGATTTCTGTTTGTTAAATTTCAGTACGAATCTACCAGTTAACAAAAAAATTATAAAATCACATAAAAGAAAATATAAAATGAAAATATTCATTGAATCAGTAAACCTAGACATCAAAGGGCAAGAAAGAAAAAAATAGTTCTACATAAAATTTGAAACATGATGATGTAGTTTATAAATCTGAAAGTTATATGCCTTCATCTCAAAGTATTAATCAAAAGCATTTTACTGCTGATGATTTTCTTATGATCAATAATCTTGAATTTTCTTTTTTATGAAACTATTTTTTGGAAGAATTTCAAATTGCTATTTGAGTTAGATTTAAGTGTGAAGAAATGCCTATGTCGTGTTTTTACAAACTTTTTCTCTACAACTTACGTAAAAATACTTTTTCCTATAAATATTTCACGAAAATCTTTTGAATAGTTTAATTTACAATATTTTTTTTTTAAAAAAAGCAGAAGAATTATAATAAGCAACATAAATAATGATCTGCCAAAACTTCAATTGAACATTCTTTTTTTGAAAACTCTTTCTAAGCAGACCATTTTATAAAATTGTTTTACATATTATGTACTTGAAATAATCATCCTATAATAGAGAAATGAGCATCATAATTTGTGAGATGGCAGTATTTTTATGGCTAGAACAGTATTTGTATTTTTATTCCTTACATTTGATAATCTGAACAGATATTTATCTTTGAAATATTTGCACATTTAATTTAACAAAATGTTAGAAGTTGAGAATTCTCTGTAACGTGTTATACAAGACCTAAAAAAATTGTGCTCTATTGGGAGTTTATTTGGATCTGGTTTATCTGAGACAGCAAAATTAAAATATAAATATAAAAATATAAGTAAGATATTTTTGAAGTGTTTGAAACTATACATTTCCTAATATGTAAAGTTTTTTGTTGTTGTTTTATTTTTGGAAATCTAATAAATGTAAATTGAAGCTATGCTTTCCGTTCTTCGCTGTCTGTCCCTTTTTTTTTTATTGCAGGGGCTCAACAGTTACAGTCGTGAGCTTCATAACCAGGTGACATACAAGTAGATTTGAAGGTTCAGGTCTCGGTTTCCTCTAAGATCCTTCACTCCGAATAGGGAGGAATCCTGCGTGTTAAATTGAACGAAACATTAAAGTCTTCACGTAAGATTAAGTGGAAGTTATTAGAAAGTGGAACCACAGGACCTGTACAGTTCTCGCTCCTTGACCATGATTCGAAATTATGATGTATCTCACCATGAGCTCTCATGTATCTCTATATTGCTGTTTATTCAAAACCGATCGACAAACAGTTCTCTCTCTCTTTTTACAGAATTCCGTTTTTCAATATTTTTCATAGAGGATAGTAATAAGAAAGGACGAACATTTCAAAGAAATATCCTTTCCACTCGTTGATCCAAAGATATATTACCGAGTTCTAAATTTGAGTAATTTCAGAAATAAATCACTGATTTTTATTTTTAGTGTACTAAAAATCATGTATAAAAAATATTTTAAGAATGCATATCTAAAATCTCATTATTTTATATATGTAAAATCTTCCCGGATGCTATTATCGTATAAATGGGGAAGAAGTTCTTAATGTATAATTCTTTAAAATACTTTATATAAAATTGCTCGAAAATATTAAACTGATGAAAGGTTTGGGCATTTAACGAATTGTTATGGTATAATCGACATCTGAAACGAAACAGAAAAATGCCTTTTGTCGCTCAGACATTGATTCTTACCCAACGTAAGAATAAGATCAATTGCACAGGAATCCGTCGTTCTTTATGCTAATGACTTGATTTTATTTCTACCTCGTTGTTTACTGCTTCTCAAATTCATGGCTCCAGAAAAACAACCCTTTGGAAATTTTCCATCACATTACTTGAAACCTTCACTTCCCAATTTATTCAGAGGATAATGCTGTATTTTTCAGAGAATAATTTTCACTAGCATGCGAGGAAAAATTTTTATGTTTTTCATCATTTCTTCCAGGATTTCTCTCCCCACTATCTTCTTCCACGCATGCGCGTCATTCACGGTTCCCGAATGTCATAAAACTAGAAGACTGCTTTGTTTACTGTCATTCCCTGTCCGATGCTTTCACTGCAGATTTGTCCCGTTTTCTGGAGTTCCCCTTCGTCATAAAGGTAAGCCGTTTTCTTTTACCTTCGATCAGCTGTTTTAAGTGAATGATTAAATTACTTGTACTGAACAAAGATCATTTAAGGTGCGGCTTTTACTTGAGTGTTTCTAAAGGAAGTTAGGTTAAAGTGCGTGATAGATTATCATATCGCTGAATTTAAATTGATTTCAATTTCGCTGATGTACAAGAGATTAAGGATGAACCTTAACGAAATCATTTGATATTTTTTGAATTATTTCCTATCATCTCCTTATAGATAGAAGAAAAATATTAAATAACAGTGAGCAATTATTGTGATATTGATTTTTGACATATTTTTTTTAAAAAAAATCTTTCATTTTATACGCAAAAATTAAATATTAAGATAGCACTGAGAAATTTGAAATTTTTGTGCAATACGTTCTTAATTCATATTTAAAAGGGAAAACTTTTTTATATCCTTGTAATTTTATTTGTAATTAAAATACGCAAGGAACTATAAATATATATATATTTCAATAATTTCACTTTTTAATAGTACTGTGCGATTGAATTGCTTGTATATATCTATACTTTTATCACACCTAAACAAAGAAATATATATATTTTTTTAACTAAAAGTATTTAAACTTTATCACATACACTTATGAG
Source organism: Nephila pilipes (assembly GCA_019974015.1). Lineage (NCBI taxonomy): Eukaryota > Metazoa > Arthropoda > Arachnida > Araneae > Nephilidae > Nephila > Nephila pilipes. The sequence goes on from BMAW01080882.1 coordinate 1,952,436, forward strand.
ATGCGCCATGAATTTTGTTTAATATCTCATTAGGGTGTCAAACATGGATGCGCTGTATATGAAAAATGATTTCGTCAAGCTAGCCATTTATAATGATAAATTTTTAGATTTAAAGAAAATATTTTGATAATCAAGTGAAGTTCTAATTATCTTAGCTAGCTAATAAAATTTTTTAAATGCATATATTTTTTGTTTTACTGGCCTGTCAATTGTCGGATTAAAAGTTGAAGGACAAGTTAAAGTAAGCCATTTCATAATGACGCATTAAGGTCTGAAGAAATGAAAAATTTCAATCACCCAATTTTAATGTCACCGTGGACATTCAATGCTTATTTTAAAACTATTACGTCTTGCAGTTCATTCAAAATACTAGGTCATTTTTCAGTTCACTTGTTTAATTTATTTTACATATTAGAGATTAACTGGAAAAAAAACAAATTATTTTATTATAAGCCAGGAATCAAAATCATAATGTTGTAGTGATTTCAATAACCTAAATAATAATGTTTATCAATACTTTAATCTAAATTTACAAAAAGAGTTTGCATATACATACACATACCAATATATATACAAATGCACAATTTTATAAAATGATCTACGAATTATTAGATGAACAGTGGTTTCATCATATAAATGTTAATCTTGACAATGATGTCTTTTATTTGAATTGTTGTGGTATGATTTAAAAGTGTATGTGCTAGTTGAAGAACAATGACCTTTGTTCATCCAATTGAATTTCATATTAAAAAATTAGTCTTATTCAATTACTTTTAAATTTCCCATACTTGATTCTTATGACGAAATTCAAAATAAATGAAATTTCTTTTAATTCTGTTCCTAGTTTACAAAAATATAATATATCAACAATAATCGAATATTCGCCTGATTATTTTATACCTAAATAAATTTCGCTTGAACAATAACTTAATTTTACTTTAACTTGAAAGATCTGTTAGCAAAATACTAGTTTCTCAATATACTTTAATTAAATTAAGCTGATCTTTTTGAGAGATAAATCCAAATTGTATAAAACTGCAGGCATAGTTTTTGTAACTACCACAGTACAAATTTTATGTATTGTTTGTTCAAGCTTGTTTAATATTTTAAAAGTAAGTTTCGAAACATTGAGCTCTTCGCATTACATTTTATTACGGTAATATTTAATTTACTGATTCACTTCATATCAGAGCCTCGTATAGTAATGAAATAATTATGGTCAATTTTATTTTTTGTGTAAAATATAATTTTCCTACCTTGTTTGCAAATTTGCAAAAAAGGCTGAACTAGATTAGGTGCATTTTAGTAAAATACTTCGGATCAAATTAAACTATTTAAATTGTATCATCTCTTGTAGCTGCTGTTATAAATAGAAATTTTCCCTGAATTGTGTGAAATAAATTAATACAACCAACAGCATTCTATAATTCCTTTGAATATCCTTTATTTCTTTTCTATTTATTTTTAACTGATACTGAAACGAATAAAACCATGGGCATATTGTTCAAGAATATGTCAATCTATATCTCTTCAACAATAAGATCAAATACGAAACATTTTTCCTTTCTGTATATGAAGATTATCTCATATTTGTTTCAAAATAAAATTTGAGTTCGAAAGGATATTTTCAATTTGCAATTTGTGCAAATTCTGCGAAAAAAAATATATAATGTAATACAATAATATTTTATAGGGGGAAAACGAAAAAACCGTATAAGCTTTCCTACTGCGTCTCGAAACAAATTTTATTTGTATGTTACGGTTTCTAGGTTTTTTAATTCAATGTTATATTGAGCACTACTTATAAAATGCTTTTTCATGCCTACATTTTGCATAATACTTCAACAGAACTTCAATGTATATCTCTTTCGAAATTTTAATCTTGATATCAATTCTAAAACCTGCTAGTTTTTACTCAGAATCGCAATTGCAGATATTTTAAAAATAATAATTTAAAATTATTTAAATTATTTACTGATTTTAATTTCAATTACTTTAATTGTCAAAGCAGTCGATAAATACGAAAAAAATTAAGAATGAAGCACTTTGAAACCCTTTAAAATAGAATGTAACTCTTTTATTATCAAACAATTATGCTACAAAACTGTTCTATACTTCTAATATTAGTTTCAAATAAATAAAAACAAAATATAAAATTTATTTGAGAAATAAGATTTGAAACAATATATTTTAAAAACAAAAGGAATTGAGTCTTATATCTTAAATTTTTAAAAAATATGATGTAAAGAATCTATTCCTTACAGGGAAATGAATAGATAAACAAAATATTAGAGTTACAAAAAAGACATCAAGAAACATTAATTTGGGAAGAAATACTAATAAAACCCAGCATTGTTCTTTTACTATTATTTCTCTTGCCCTGATATAGCTTAAATTTCTTTATAATGTTCCATTTCGTTCTAATGCATTTTAAATTTTCATTCTGTTGCATTTTTTAATGCTTTAAGAATATTCTTGTGTATTTTAAATTAAAATTGTTTTTCACTAAATCATTTTATTTAGGATAGAATTTAAGAATCATTATCCTTTTTGGGTCTTCAAAAATATTTTTCATCTAAAAATATCGATTTTACATTTGTGTCCTTTCACTGTTTGATTATTTCTGAAATTCATAAATAGATAAAAATGAAACTCACAGAAAATTTCAATTCCTTTTTATAAAAGTTCATTGATATTATTGACAGTTAATTTTATGGCAGAAAATAGTTGCATACCTGGAATGTCGGCAAGAAGGGTAGTAAAAACTAAGTGTTTCGTATGTAAGAAAAGATAATGAAAAATTACATACATTGAAAGCGGAAAGAGTTTTATTGTAAAAATGAGAAAGGTAAATAAAACTATTATTTTACAAAACTGAAAAATTGAAAGCTGTATAGTTTTAGCAAATGCAGTTTTACTATCTGAAAATTAAATGTTTCATCGTGTAGAAAAGCAATTATTTTTATTTGATATTTATCAGGTGTTCATGCTTTTTTTAACTAAAGTATTCCATCTGGTAGAGAGGGAGAGAGAGAAATGCAGTGATTTTCCAGTTGCTATTTATCAAAATATGCTTTTATGGAAAATATATATCATGCATAATAAATATAAATTTGAAATTGTCATAAAAACAGTCATTCAGTTAATAAACTATAAAATACATACATAAAATATTACTCCTATAACAGATGAATCGTACCCTAAAATTTTTATTTAAATTTAGAATGGATTAAAGAATTATAAGTAATATTGTAGTCAATAACCAAAGTTAAATTTGTTTCACAATGTACTGTCTCATCTTTGAAATGAAACTCGAACCGAGTTTCAAGAGTAGATTCTTGTAAGTTAAATTACATACCTCTTTACAGTATTTTAAAATTACCATTAATAATGTTTAAAGTTGTTGTCATTAAAAGTAATATGCAATTGACAAAATTAATAATCTTGTTCATAAGTTCATTTACTCAGTTTATTACATCTTGTTCATCGATTCTAATTAATAATTATTGGTTCTAGAAATAATGTATAAGGCACTGTCAATACTTACGCTTACATGCCAACATTATGTAAAGAAAAGGAAATAAAAATGGAAATTTTTGACATGTTACAGCACAAGATTTTGATATATAATTGTTACATCCAGGATGCTGTAAAATGTAACAGGACGATTTAAGTATTCAAATAATACTTAATTTATTTTTGCATCCGTAAAACGAAACATTTTCACATAAATTAGATAAAATATTTTTATATTTGTTTCGAAAAAGATAGCCCAAACAGAAATGTAATCATTATCTAACATCATAATTTAGGCAAAGATTGATATTCTATGTAATTGAAACGAACAAAATTAAAGTGCTGAACCAACTTAACTCAAATAACCGTAATCAACTAATGAGAAAATGATCGAACTTGACAAAAATCTTGATTTGTCATTTTGTAAATAAAATAAAATAGGAACGTTTAATTTCTTAAAAAATTATTCTTATAAAATCCCATTACGTTCTGCACTTAATTATGATCAGAAAACTTTTCGAAAACTACATTGAAGGAAAGCAAATTACAATAAAATTAGATCAATTTTTGTTGCAGTTGTAACAAATATTTGATCATTGTAATTATCTATAAAGTAAACAACTATATTTAAGAATTTATAATAGTCTATTGATAGTCTAAGAGGAAAAAATAATAATAAAATTTTACGAACGTTCAAAGGAATTTGAAGATTGTTGATAAGAGTTCAGCAAAAATGCATAAGAAAAAAAAGGAATACAAACATACATCAAGGAGAAAAAACTCATTTAAATCGTAAGAAACTCTTATAAATCATTTCCTTCGTCGTTCTGTTTACGAGAAAGATTTGGAGATACTTCGTTGCTATGTGAATGTGCGGTTATTTTTAGCTTCTCAATCATTCAAGGAAAAAAAAAAAAAAAAAAAGGAAGAAAAACAAACTCAATTCCTTCCACTGCTTATTCAATGCGTTAGTATGAAGACTCTTTCTAGAAATTCTTGAAACTTTTATTTTTTGCGTATAGTGATTCAAAAAATTATTCGTTCCGAATTTTCGCTTTTAATTTTTTTTTTAAAACACTTCTTGTTTTATTTAATTTTTGAATACTAGTTAAAATTGCGAATTCTTCAAACATTTGTAAAAACTTTAAAAAACAAATGATTTCGATACATTACGATGTCTGTATTTTTCCAACCTAAAATATATTCATAGAGACAGAGATTGTCACAGAATATTCGTGTGCTATAACGGAGCTTTGATAAATGAAACCAATAATGCACGCGAGTGCCAAAAAATATTTATTATTGACATCTGTGCATTTTCAATTTAGGAAAAATATTCAGATCATAGTCTATCGTTCAGTGATTAATATATGTTATTGTAAATGATTGAGTGTTTAAGTAGCTGATTGCGTGACTCTTGGTAAATACATTACGCTCCTCTTATTTTGGTAAACTCAATATATATTTAATTTTGTGTCTTGTGTATAGTCTTATGTGTATATATTACGTAAAGATACATTTACATACATACACACACACACACACACACACATATATATATATATATACTATCCCGTCTTCGAGTAAATTTACTTTTCTCCTTTCATAATAGTTTCTGTTTTGTCTTACATTACAGGCTTCGTATATTTCCTTCACAGCTAACGACCGAATCAATCATTAACAGCTATTTGTGCGATCCAAATTTATTCCTCATTAATTGAATTATTATGAAGATTGTGTGGAAACTTCTCGTGCTTAAATAGACGGCGACTATTTACGTATTCAGATATTGACGCCGGGTCTCTAAAAAAAATAGAACGATATCTGCTAAATTTGCAGGGCTGGTAGAGTGTGGATTTAACGTTTAGTAGACAGCAAATCAATGAAAGGGATGTTCCGAGCTTGGCGCATGCGTCATAGGTAAACAGGAAGAGAAATACTTCTTTTCAACAAGATTTGATTCTATTCTATTTATCAAATAGTGAAAGCAAACACAATTGAAAAGTAGAGCTCAGTAGAAACATCTCAAGAGTTTTGTCTACTCCATAGTAATCAGGGGGTTGTTAGCATTTTTCTGAAGCATTCCCGTCTCCGTTCTCTACCACCCCTCATCTAGGGGGTTCCTCTGCTGACCTTGAACAGAGCAGAGTTCAAAACGTCTGTGAGAGTTTCACCTTGACCTTTAGAGCGGCTGCTCACATTTAAGCGATAGAGCCAACAAATATATATCTTCCAGCTTCTTAGTTGGCTTGTAATAGTACATCGCTCCAAAATACGCGGAATACAGACAACAACAACACAGAACACAGTTGTTGTTTTGTTTTCAACGTTCCATACTAGTTGTGACTTGCGTTGAAAAAAAAAAAAAAAGAACGTGAATGAAAGCGAGTTATTTGTTCATGTTTTTACAGAACACTTACGAAATAAGGATGCAACTTTTAACATAAGATCTTAAGTACTGTAATTTATGTGAAATATTTCCATTTTCTTATTAGTTTCAATATTTAAAAATTTCGATTTTAAAAATGAATTTAACTTTTATAGAAGAGAAGGAAAAAATGATAATACCTGATAAAATAGTTTTTAAAAACAGTTCATATAAATTACAAATAATAATAACCAATTCTCATGAACATTAGCAGCTTGGGAATTATAAAATGTTCTTGTAAATCTTAAAATGATCCAGACAACTGCTAAAAAGGCAAAATATTCTATTCCGTTCAACCAAAGACGGAATCCAAATTGAGAAACGTTATAGTAAGCAGTCGAAGTCAGTCACCTGATATTACTCACATGGAAAAAAAAAAAAAAAAAACAGTTCAAAGAGGCAAAATAGGGAGGTGGGCGGATTTTATAAAAAAAAAACATTTACCGATTTTTAAAAAACTCCGAAGGGGGTTAGAGGATATTATGAATTTAATGCTATGCCTTAGTTTTTCTCCATTTGGTTAAAGAGACCGCACTCGTAACACTTCACGAATTCAATTCGAAAAGAAATAAAAAATTACTAACGAATTCCAAATCAAAATTGACTCACTCTTTTTTTTAAAGCTCTAATTGGATTTTGGCTTTTACATATATTTTAAATCAGTCAGCATTCGTTTAATCCCACAATTGCACTTTCCTATTTTTAGTTCCAATGAGTAACAGTTTCAAAGTAAAAGAGAAAAACAGAGAGAAGTCAAAATATATACGATTGTTAAGAAACGAAAGTTCATTGCCCAGAGTAAAAATCAACAAAATTTCGTTTAACTAACGGAATGATCGGCAAATGTAATTAATTGTGTTATGCAAAGAACAAGATTGAGATGTAAAAGAAATTAATTACTTCTAGTGCATCAGCGGTCTAAGGAATAGTTTGCGATTTAAATTGAACAATCAGTGAGAATATGAAAACAGTTTTAATCCCACATAAATATTTAACGACAAGATAAAAAGAAAATCCTAGCACAAATCAGATAACGTCAACATTTTATGTGTATTTTTATGTTTTATTTATCTATATTTTTATTAAACAATTACATTTATCATTGTTGTCTTTTATTGGCTAATCAGTTACCATAGAAGTATTAATTAATCTTGTTTATTTTCATAAATTTGAAAGCCTAAGTGAATCATCCTCAATTCCGAAATAAAAGTAATGGATTCGGAACGCATTTCACGATGAAAAATCCACTTCCTTCTGAAAAATGGTACAATGAGAAGGATGAAGGATTACTTCAAAAATGGGATAGCAGTATTGTATTGGTGGAAACTAGAATAATGCTATCGATCGCATGACGGGTTCAGAGATCTGGAGCAGTATTGATTTTTCTTTTGCGGAGATTTTGGAGAGTAAAGTTTGATCTAAATCACTTCCATCTTCATATCTTAACATATTCTCCTGTTCGGTCGGAAATGACGCCATACGTTTCAAACGAGACTCAGTTCTAATTGCAGAAACCGCAGTTACTCATCAAAACTAAATTTTAAAACACCGCATCGGTGTATCACTTATTTTGTAGTAAGGAGCATTAAGAAAACTTATTAATAGGGATCAAATAAAATATGAATCAAATGAGATAGAATTTTCTGTTTCAGAGATTTCTGAAGGCAGAATTTGATTTAAATCACTTACATCTTCAAATCTCAAAATGTATGCTATAGTTCGGCTTGAAATAATGTCATACGCTTACGATGAAAACTCAGTGATAAATGTAAATGCCGCAATTGTTAATCAAAGCTAAATTTTAAAATTTGAGTTTTAAACTACGACAATAAACTACGTGACAAGCAATGAACAAATTTGTTCGACGTGATCAAATAAAAAAACACAAACAATTTTCATGCTTGAAAATATTCACACAAAAATTATTCCTGTTCTTATTTTTTAATAACGGCATGATTTTTATTACCAAACAAAAATGATTGTGAAGTAGTCACAAAAAAAATTGTTCTTTATTGAAATTATATATTCGTGTCATGATATTTAATACAACAAAATAGTAAATAAAACAAGAAATATTTCAACTAGGTGGCAAATAGCTTAATGCTTGAAATTTATTTATTAAATCGAGTGAAACTATAAACTAAACAAGTAATTAATTTGTTTAATTGAGTCTCATAAAGTTTGATTAAAAATTTATATATATAAATCAGTAATTAAATCTTTCATCTCGATGTGCCTGCATCGCTTTGAATTAAATAAATAAATAAAAAAGACTTAAAGAACGATTTTAATTACTTAAAATTTGAAATTCAACAACGTATATGAATGAGCAAAAAATTGCAATTTATATAGAATTGACTACTTTCGTGTTCGCTAAGCAGTAAAGAGTGGAAAGAGAGAGGTTTTGAACTTAGTGAGAGTGTGTAAGTATGTTTGGCATTTAAACTAGTGTATTCGAAAATATTGATATTATAGTTTTGACACTTTTATTATTTAATTCTTCTGTAATTATCTCTAAAAATAAGAGATTCGGACAAATAAATTATTTATCAACATCAATAATAAAAAAGTGTATTAAATGGGGAATGTAAACTCTTCTGAAACTTTAAAACAAACAGCCTTCTATAATTATTGTATTTTCATTACAATATTGTTTTTACACTATAAATTAAGCAATTATATTTTCAAGCTAAAGAAAAGTGTTTTAGTGTTATACTAATTAAAAAACTCCAACGAAATATCCATGTTATCTAATACAAATAACTACTCTAAGGTAGCTTGAAAATGTATTTCATAAATGTAAACATTATTATAAAGAAAATCTTAAACCTATATCTAAACAATGCAAAAAATCAAAATAATTCCAAATTATGAACATCACACACATATGCTTTATTTCCACTCTTCTATTTCTCTTACTTCCGAATATACTACTATTATTGAGAAAGGGATAGAAAATGCCAGTTTCTTATTTTCGTTTTATCGTGACATTCGTTACGAATATTTTTATTATGTGTTTTTATTGTTAGCAATCTTTTTTAAAAAATGCATTCATACTTTGTTTTCGCAGTTTATTTGTGTATATTCACATAGTTCCTCATGATTTAAAATTATGTTCTTATAAAATTTCTACTCAGATGTAAACAGAAAACAAAGAATTTAACTCACAGATATTACAATTATATTATTAACAGAGGAGGGAGGAAATTAATTTTTCAGGGCAATTTTTTCCCTCGAAAAACACAAAAAATAATTTTTCAATTGTGATAGATAAACAATAAAAACCTTATATTTCATTAACTTTTGTTATACAATAAAAATGAAATTTCAGTTTAATGATGTGAACCATGCTCAAATACTTCTTCAAAACTGAAATTAAAGTGATACAAAACTCTGTGTAGTTATTTTATTTTGTTTAATCAAGAAATATTCTATTTATTACATGTAAGAAAACGGAACACACTAGCTGATTTAAAAATAGTTTGATTACAATAATTTTTTAATTAATGATAGAGACAGCTGAATATACTATTTTCTTCAATTAAAAATTATCTTGTTCATAAATTTCACTTTTTTTTGGTGTGTGTCCCGAATCCTTTAACAGGTGGTGAAATTAAATTGTGATGCAAGCTCTATTATTTAAAACATAAAATCAGTTCAGTATATAAGAATTCGTTTCTTATATATATTTTTTAAAAAATTCCTGAAACCCAAATATTTGTAATTACGAACAAGTGTTTTGCTTAATCAATGATTGGATTAGAAATTAAAACACTGTTTTTTCCCCTCGTATCTTATTAACTCAATTTAAAATAAGAGCAAATGTAAAATGACTTATAGAAGTCAGTTTGTTCCCAAAATAAATTGCTTATCAATTTATACATTAGTCAATAAATACTTCGAATTTTCAAGATTTTTCCTTAACTTTGTGCGGAATTATTTATAATGATATGCAATTAAAACTCTTATTGATTCTGATTTCTGATTAAGGCACTAAATCACTTAGAGACTTTTTAACATTTATCCTTGACAGGTTAAATATAGAGGAGGTAATTTAAAATTAATTACTAAGTTGGCATCCAACTCGATGGAATTTTTTTTTTTTGGCAAATCTCTCTCAAATCTCGTTAACATAGCCTAAAATGGGGAAAGAGTGAGGAAATTTATTCAGTCAGCTTTTTAATAGATTGATTTTCTACTTAGATGTACGGTAATTTAAGGCAGGAGTAGTGGGAGGTAAAAAAAAATGTTAATATGTTTCGAAATAAAAATGGCGTCGCAAGTAAAAAGGGGGGAAAAAAACCAGAAAAATTTTAAGTAACACGATAAAACGTAAAAAATTCGCAAATATATGAACTTCAACAGATATAAAAAGTGAGGGGAAATATTTAAGCATTTTCTTGTTTAAAGATTATGCTTATCGTAATCAATGTTTCAAAAATTTCGGGGAAAATTTGAAATGAAATTTTAATATACAATCCTTATTTTTGTAAAAATTTTCATTTTAACCAATCAAATATAAAAGCTAATTTACTAATAATTTGTAAAATTTTAAATACATGTTATTCATTAAGCGATGTAAATATGTCTATATCTTTTAAGACTAACAAATGCCAGTTTTTCTTCTTTTTTATAGAAAATACAGAATTTCAAATGCAGTTTTTTCTTCTACTTTTTATGTAAGTAATACCTTAAGTCATATTTAATTTAAAAAAAAAAAAACTAAATATTTTGAATCGCACATAAAAAGTTTGATAAAAAAATATATATATATATATATATATATGTATGTATGTATGTATATAAAGTATTCATATATAATACAGGAGGCTGTCATGCAAAGTGGTTGTAATTGTATCATTATAAGGTATAAAGATTATCTAAAAGTGAGCACTATACATATTAATATGGATATGAAATTTAACAGCTAGAGAAAAAATATGAAGCAGCTGATTGAACACAAAGAAAAAAGCAATAACAGCTAGTTTGGCGATTTCATATATCAGAATATTTATTGTAATTCACAAAAACAGGCGAAAAATTGCAGATATTTACCTTATCAACTAATATATAAGTGTTCTCATAAAATTCTCTTAAAAACTTTTTCAGTTTGAATATCATTGAAAGAAAATAAGATGAATAAATATTAATACAGTTTCTGTATCAAGAAGACTACTGCAAAAAAAAAAAAATCAGTTGTTACCATTTTATACTTAAGTACACTGCAATATTTTTAGTGTTTTAAACTTTGATATATTCTTTAAAACGTTAATCTGAAACATTACTTGTTCAAAGCTATTGCGTGACGGATGTATATTTTTAAAACCTCGTACAGCTGAAATTGATAAGTTGCAAACTTCACTTGCTTGTGTTTGTTAAGGTTCCACTGTCCTTGTAAGTGCAAGTTTGCAAACATATTCCTGATAAGCATTATACTCTTATCAAACTTCTCAGAACAGACTAAAAGGTTTTCTTTTTTCTGGGTCCATAAAAATCCATAAATGTTAGAAAATCTCTTTGAAATCTTAAAATTATGTGTCTAACGATATGAAGAATTAATTTTCTCAAATCATTAATTATAACTCAACAACAAAATTAGATAACGCACATTTCTTTTATTTGGCATACAAGCTATAGCTTTGAATATAAATGTTAAATATGTTTATTTTTATTTGGGTTTTTTTAATAATGTAATATTTGGATTTAAAGCAAAATATTTTTAAATCAGTCAATGTCCTGTTTTTTATCAAATAAAAACACATTTTATCCTAGATAAAGAAAATTCAAGATTAATTAATCTCCTTCGAAGTAAAAAGTTCCATATTAACAATAATTATGTGTAAAATAAAGGCTATTAAAAAGGTAAAGATTGAGATAAATGAACTTAACTGATGTTGATTAATGTGATTTTTTTAATCAATATAAATAAATTTTATCCAACAACTATTCATAAATACATTCAAAATTCAATTAATTTTGCTGTAATATTATAATAATAATATATATTAATTAAGTATCAACAATCAAGAATTTAATATTTTTTTCAAGTGTAAATGCTTCTTGGATAAATTGATATTTTCCTAACCTTCTCACTTTTATAACAATACCTTAATTCGTCTTTGAACATTACTTATTGTTATTATTCATCTTTACTTCAGTTAATAGAGTAATTAGGAAGAAGCGAAGTAAATGAATAATGTGTTTACCCTAAATATGTATAAAAAAGTAATACATTAATATGTATTATCTCCCACACATTAGGTTAGTCATTAATTAAGGATGCGACAAAATCTCCTCTCTCTTTCTCATAAAGAATGTTCTATTCAACATGTTCTGAGTATCGCATATATTTCACTTTAATTCTCTTTTGTATTGATAGAAAATAATGCTTATGATTCCTTGTGACTATTTGTATATCCTTTATATGAAAAAAATAATAATTTCGTGTGACAAAGAAAATTCCAGTTGCTAGTTTGGTTATGTGGCTCAAAAATTTCAGAATTCTTCCAAACACCAAGCAAAATAACATAGGTTTCCTTCTCTATAATCTTTTAAACATAATTTTGTCAACAGCGGCTAAGATATCCGCTTACAGACATCTCTGTATATTTTTATATCTGGCTCTGACATTTCTGAACGTTTATCATCCACAGAACCTGCGGGTTTCATATATCAGAAAGACAAATCGGTTATTACCATTTCGATTCAAAATGGTGCAAGTCACCAACAATAAGGAGGAAACTTTTTTAAAGTTACTACTATTTTCCCTTAATCGATGTGAAGGCTTAACGAATTATTGATTCAATGACAAATGAATGTAACTTTAAGAGCATTACCTACTAAGAAAATTAAAAAAAAAAAAAAAAAAAAATTGTAGCAATAAAAAAAAATCTGGAAATAGTTTTCCCCTCAATTTGTACCGAATTCCATCATGAAATTCTTCTAAATACGGAACAAAAAAATAATTTTACTAAGAAAATATATGCTTACAACATTATCATTTGAATAATTAAATTTCATATTGTGAAATGAAGTTGCCTTGTTTATAAAACAACACCAACGGGTAATATAACTTGATTATCTCGTCACTTAAACTTTTTATAACCATTAAGGTTACGTTACACATGAATTAACAAATGATTTTAAATTTTTTTATTTGCATTTTAAGTTCATCTCGTATTTTGAAAAAAATACGCTTAAAAAGAAAATGCTACCTTATAGAAGTCTCTCTATGTATTTTTCGCCTTTACTGTATTTTGTTGTGTATTATTTCTGTAAGAAGTTCCATGAAAACTTTTTATTTGAAATAAAAGGCTTTTTCTTTAAATGAAAATCAAATATTAACACTTGTATTCCTGTGTTGCAAAGTAAGACCATTAATTAGTGAAGGAAATCATCAATAATCACCTAATTAATAAATGATTAACTGTCTTTCCATATTTTAAGTTAGCCTTGATATGTACACCAAATTTTATTTCTCAACATCATTTAGAGTTCTCCTAAGAAAGTTTTTCAACTCTTATTTAGAAGATTTCATAAACTCTCCCTAATTTAGATGTATGATTTCACAAACACCCCTTCACTCGATGTTTAGTAAATGCGTAATCATTTCCATCACAAAATTTAATAAAACTGCGCTTGGTCACATTTTTTATTACTTGAATTTTAAAATAAATAATAATTTAATTTTGTTTAGGTTCATCAAGTTCCGAAAATTAACACTTAGTATAAACTAACACAATACCTCGAACAACACTCGTTGCATTAACTAAGATTTCGACTAAAAATATACCAAATTTCAATACTTCAAATGCATTTCAATTCTTCAATGTTGCTATTTATCATGTTTTTTTTTCTCATCAAAATAATAATAATCGCCTTTTCCATCTCTTAGCGGTATTTTTTTTTCTGAGACACAAGCTTGAACTTAAATCGCGAAAACAATAATAATTAACCTTTAAGTATCTTAGAAGTAAGTAATAAACCATGAAAAATTTATCTCACGTATTTTGACAAATCATTGCCGAAATAGTTGAAACTGTGAGCTTTCCAATGGATCTGAAAGTGGCCCTTCTTGGCGGGGCTTTTATGAAATCTTTTAATTCATATAATTTTGAAATCATATAATTTTTCTTTAACGTTTCTGATATAATTAATTTCAAAGGTTGTTGTTATCATCACTTTGGGGTCATCACCATCCCCGAAGGACGTGAAACGTGAACAAAATCATAAGGTATGTGGGGCCCAGATATGCAGATATTAAGTTCGTTGGAAACTAATAAGTTCGATTAAAAATTAAATGGTGCCTGTTACGTTGTCCAAAGAACATATCAGCTGCAAAAAGAATAATAGAGTGTTATCTTTTGTACCGATTTTCATTTTTTCACGTTTCATTCTTTTCCATTTTTTTCTGATCAAAAACTTCAAGCTGATCGACTGAAATATTTTTTCTTGATGTAATAACGGTTTCATTTTTTTTACTCTGCAAAGCAATATGTATGTTTTATTTCATTTGACCTTTGTAAAATAAATCTGATTACTTTTACTGAGATGCGTTATTTATAAATACGAAAATTTCATTTAACGGTGAGCTTGAAATGTAAGTTTAATGCATTTGAAAGTATTAAATGAACTGAAATCTCTGTGGCTAGAACTAGGAAAATAGAAAAATAATTAAAAATAACAATATTGAGCAGAATTTTAGTCCTCAAATGATTTTATATGTAATTTCCTTATTAAATAACTTTAAAAATTATCTTACGGAGCTATTTCTTTTCTAAAATACCGAAAATGTTTCTATTTTGGTTAAAATGAAGGTTTATTGTTGGGCAGAAGGTTATACCAGCTTAAAAATTCTCTTCCAGTTGTTTAATAACAGTTTAACTTCATACTTAGTTTTAATTTTTGTGAGCAAAGTACAAAGCGAGAGAGAGAGAGCTAGATTTTTTTTTTCCAAATTTCTTGGGTTTTTTTTCAAAGTAATTTTACAGCATATTCAGTAAATTTTACCAATCTTTTTTGTACACCTTCCTTTATTATTTCTTTATTATTTATCAAATTATGATTGGACACTAATACATTCTGCCATTCTTCATATGAAAAATTAATCTTTTAAAAATAATTTATTTTTTATTAAAATTAAATATTATTTAATGAACACATTATTATAACAGTCTTTTTAAAAATACCTATGTTTCTTATTGTTATATAAATCTCGTGCGATACATAAGATCATAAACATTGCATTCTAACTTTGAAACTATGATTTCTTGCTTTGATAAATGATCCAAAATTATGGTTTATCTCCTATATTCCTTCTAAAATATTAGTACTGCTGTAAATGAAGATCAACTCATTAGTTGAATTAAAATGCACTCAGCTCTAATTTATTATTTTTATTTTTAGTTGAGGTTCCGAGCTTCTATTACTAGAGAAAAAAATATATAAAAAACAACTTACCTTTTCCTTTGAAGATGGATTTGAAAGTAATAATATTTTATCAAACATACTAAATTTTTACCAGGCATTATCTAGCAACGAAGTTGTTAGCTCTCGTATTTATCAATTTCGTAAATTCAGTTGTATTTCTTAAATTGACAATGTATTAAAATGGAAAAGAATATGAAGATTTTTAATAAAGTAATGGAGTAAATTT
Organism: Nephila pilipes; assembly: GCA_019974015.1. Lineage (NCBI taxonomy): Eukaryota > Metazoa > Arthropoda > Arachnida > Araneae > Nephilidae > Nephila > Nephila pilipes. The sequence goes on from BMAW01080882.1 coordinate 1,968,035, forward strand.
TTCATACAGAATTTAAATGAAACATTCAGATAACGTATCATAAGAGGATTAAAAAAAACATACCTTAATGCATGTTTTCGCTCCTTCAATTTTTTCGCTTCATTTCTGATAATTCATTTACTCATTTCTAAACTTTTCTGCTCATCAATTTAAATTTTAAGCCCTCTGTATATGTTTACGAACTACAGGAAGAGAACAAACAGATTTATTTCTATTGAAATATTTTAGCAAGGCTTCAACTAATCCGTATTTAATTACTACTAATATTTTAGTATATATTTGAGGATTAAATATCACTCAAAGGTATATGAATGGGTCACCATGTTCAGTTTAATATTAATTACTGTACACGCATTTCACGGGACGCTAATCATATCATAAATGACTTTGCACATTGTAGATTGAAAAATACTGCAAACTTAATAAAAGCACAAATGACTATATAGAAACTACTTCACGCATTTCAAGCCGATTACAATGAGAAAATTAGTTCATAAAAAGGATGAAAGTAAGGAAACACATCACATGATTTTGAAGTATTGGATCTGAGCATCTGTGGATTTTGATGCTTTTATTTTGAATTACATCTTCCCCAAAAAGCCATACAATAAAAAATAGCTGAAGTAATCAGTCAAAATATTAAAAAATATATCAAAACAGTTATACTACTTACTTGATTTAGAAGAGGATAAAATCTATCCCAAAAATACGCTTTATGTTATCTCTGAACCACTGTTCGTAAGAAAATGAGAGCTGCCGATGCATGTGGACATAACCTGTAGAAAATAATTCATCGTTAGCGAACCGTAACTCTATCTCCAACTGGTTTCAATAGCTTAATACCATCATATTTACACCAATACCAATTTAAACTGCATTGTTTGATACGATAAGTGGTTTGAAAGCAAATGTAGTAGCAGAATTCATGCTTGGCTAGTTACTTACACACAGACTTGGTGGAAGCAGGATGCATCATCTTTAATAAAAGTGCAATAAAAATCTGACCCTTATTTATCTGGCTATCGTTTTTATCAATCGACACCACATCGCGTATCTTATATCGTTGCGGGTTTTTTTTACCGAATCCCCTCCCCCAGTCATTAAATAATGTTTATTATTTGTTGTATCGCTAGTGACACATTGATGATTACGTTTTGTGACACTAACCATCTGTCTAAAAGAGCTCTTTGAAAGCATAGTCGGAGAGAGGCTTGAATTTTCTTAAGGGTAAGAAGGAAATCTATAAATGTGTTAAACGTAGCTGCTTTAATTTTGGCTCTCGGAGAAATATTTCAATTAAACTCGATTAATTCTCAGTGAATGTTAGATACAACTCGAATTAATACACAGTTTCATGTTTTATTTATTTGCTTTTCATTAATTAAACTTATATTTTGGAGGCTTAGATTAGTTTCAATAATTTGCTACTAAAAATAAATGGATAGAAAATTTCCATTTTCATTCGTCTTATGAGTCAAATTTCCTCGATTATAAGTTTTTAATTAAGTTATTTAATTTGTCATTAATTTTCTATTGAAAAGAGATGGAGAGACAGAGAACTTCCATTGTCATGAGCTTTAAATTAATTAAATTACTTAAGTCATAAATTTGCTATTAAAAAAAATTGATACAAAACTCAAATTGGTATTGATCTACTGTTTCAAGTTTGCTTGGTTGTGAGTTTTATAAATGTTGTTGCTTTTTCATACCAAAAAGTCTATTTATAGGCTCCATATACTAAAGAATAAATTCCTTTAGAACATCATAACATTTAGAAGCTATTACAAATAGGGAATGCTATTCATATAACAAAAGCAAATTTGTAACAGAATCGAAGCTGTAAATCAAATACAGAAAAAAGGACAGTTATGAACTACTTAATTAATTTTGTCCTTCTGTCATATATCTGACGAACTGATAATCGCGATTTTTATTTTATTTCTATTAAATCAGCTGATCATTTAAGTAAGTTACATTATTATAACTTAGCTTTTAGCAAACTGTCAATAAGATTAAGCTTGGTTGAAAATAGTGCTTTCATTTCTATAGCTTTTTATTTGTTTCCCGACTGAGTGAGAGTTTGATAACATCGTACTTAGAAGCCAAGTGAGGATTATTGGCTTTTGAATTTTGTAATTTTGAGCCTCTGTCAAGAGACGAGAATGACACCTGAGCTGACACCTCCCTCCCCAAACTTCCTCACTATCACAAGTGGAGCACCAGAAGCTTTCGACAGATTTAACGTGTTACAGTCTTGCCACACGATGGATCTTAAGTACCATCACGATGGCATCACGATGGTATCAGGACTCGAACTCACAATTCGACGAAGCAACGCTGGCCACGAGTTTGTGACCACAATCATTAGACTACTGTGGCACATTGGTTTCCCGACATTCATAATTCTTGTTGTACCTACAAGCTACATTCATCCTCTATGTAATACTCTATTCACATTTTGACGTGATCTCCATCCCTTTCCACGCCACGCACTCGCACCTACCTATGAATGTCAAGTCAGGCAAACCGTCGAAGGGTTCCCGGTGGTGGTTGTCGATACCAAGCTTTAATGGAAGCTTTAACCTCGTCGTCAGAATGAATATGATAGGCTTTTTTTTATTTTTGGGAAGAAGTAAAAGTCGTTGAGAGCAAGGTTGTGTGCAATGACTCCTCGCTATTTCAACTTTATCTCCATGCAGGTCATCATCTTTCTTAGTTGTTTTCAGCACACCAAAGACAACTAGAAACAAATGCATTACATGAAGGACACATGTAGCTTTTAAGTGCAAAAATATTTCTGAAAATCGAATCACTATTAAAAAAGTTATGACCTAGAAGGTATTACTTTTCAATCCAACCTCATACGAAGCAGGAGTGTCAAAATCATCTCTAACTAAGAGGCTATTTTCTAGTAAGTAAAATCTATACGGGGCGCACAATATGTAGCTGTAGCGTAATTCGCTTCGTGTTTCAACTTTTAAAAAATATTTTAAAGAAACATTACATTTAAAAAAAATAATTAAAACATGACATCAAATTCTTTTGTTCCCAGGCTATAAGAGAATTAATTAAGAAACAAATTAAATATCTAATAATTTATCAAGAGAAAATATCCTGAAGTAATAACTAATATAAATATAATGCATTATTTACGTAATTTTTAGGTTGATTAACAAAAAATTCATGTTAGAGTTATGATATTTACTATCAAATTATAATTATTTAGAGAGAGAAAAGCACAGTTTTTGCTGTGCTTTCGCAACAATTATAGTCATCAAGGAGAATATTTACATAAATCCTATTTTTCCATTGTAACAGGAGCTATTCGTGATATACTTCCCTCTGACTAGTATCTAGGATTTCTTTCTGATTTTATATTTAAGTTCCCAGCTTCTTAAAAATCTAATGAAACGTGATGCAAATTAAGAAAATTTTAAAAGGGAAGTGAATATATATAACTAAGTCGTAAAAAAGTGGTAGAGAACTAGAAAGAATAATAAAGTTACGGTAATAGGAAAGGTGTTAGTGTGATGTGCTCGGAAGTCATCTGGCATGTATTGTTGATATAGTAAGATTAGGACTCAACGCTAGTGGAGCAATTGAATATTTGATGGAGGTATTCGCATCGTAATCCGGTAAGTGTATTCTTCAATAGATTATGAAAGTTGTAAGTACTCGTAGCTGGACACATTAAATTGTTTGAGAGAGAGCATCCCCCTTATAAAGGACAAATATAAACTATACTTTTGATATAATTGACTATATTTTAATTACTTGGTCAGTGCTTGAACTTAAGTAGAACTTTAAATCTCATAATTAGAATAATAATTAAAATGACAGACGTGGCAGGTAACAGGATGCCGTCACATCATTAGTAAAAAATAAGCCATTTGATTGTTCTTTCAGAAATGTTTGATTTGGGAGTCTAATAGTGTAATATTTAAAATTAATTTGTGACTATTGTCTTACCCCACCTGTAAGAGGATAAAAAATTTAAAATTGTTAAGAGGTCAGAGGTCTATAAAACTACACAGCTGAAATTAATGAAAGATTTTTAAAAGCTAAAAAAGCGTTTGTAGTTCTATCGCCTGTAATTTTGATTGAAACTTAATTTTAACTATAGAAGAAACTTTTTAACTATTGAAATCTTGTATCTAAATTCTGATGAGAGGACGCATTAATTTAATTTATTGGGAACCTCGTAAACACACACAAGGAGGGGGGGACTCGTAAACACTCACAAGGAGGGGTCACTGTTACTGGAAAGTCTTATTAAATTAAATTATCTAACTTTTTCATCAGAATTAAGATATAAATTTTCAGTTGTTAAAAAGGTTTTTTCCATTATTAAAATTGAATTTCAATAAAAATTCCAAGAATCATAGAAAAAAACACTTTTCAGTCTTTTCTGTATAAATTTTTTTCATTAAATATGCTTAACTGTATAGTTATTGATCTCCTGATAGTCATTAACCTTTTGGTATTCTTACACCGAAAAGGTTATTCTATAGTGTTATGTAATGCAAAACGATGCACGTCTCTACGTCATTGAAGACCGTAGACAAGTTGTTGGCAGACCACTGTTTGGCGCACTTGATATTTAGTTAGTTCAGCCTAGAAGCTGTTCTTTTGCCGTGAAAACTACTTAGAAAACACTACACTGTAATACGAATAACATTAGGCAATATATCGAAAACATCTGTCACATTACCAAAAACTGCGAGCTGTTAATTCTTTATAGTTTGTATTGATTCATCAGATTTCTTAATTATTATTTTCATATAACGAACAGCAAAAAATTTCTTTATTAGAGGACAATTTGATCAGTTCAAGAAATGTAATCTTGAAAGTCGGGTTTTACAATTCAGTTTCCAACCCCTGCCCCCTTATGAATACGACGCGGTATTGTAAAGTTTTAATTGCTATCCAGGGATACTGCAATGTTTTAAGTATTATTAAAAATAATCGAGATAGAAACTTAATTTTCATTTATTATTCCTGAGACATCACTGCATAGTTACTATCCAGAGTTATACGAGCACAATTGTCCAAGCATTTCTTGACCTTCCGATGGCTGTCATTATAGAACTGAACAGATTGAATTATTATCTCCTCCATTTTGCGGTTACTTCAATCTAAGGTTTCCTGAAACCAAACATATCAACATGAATAGCTGTAATTTATAGCATTATGTACATAAAGAACAATTAATATGAAGAATAAATCTTATCCAGATATATCGGTTATTTCTTAGTAATAATTAAAACTTAATGATGCCCCGTATGCGTGTTGCGTATACAGGGTGTTCCGAAACTCATGGGGAAAAATTTAAGAGGGATAGAAAACAACTAAACAAGTAATTTTCACCCTACACTGCATAGGCGGAGAGCAAGCAGTGAAGCGTCTAGCGGTTTACCGCTTGATCTTCGCTAACGCATTTTATGGTGGAAGTTTCTTTTTTAGATGTTTTCTATCTCTCTTTAAATTTTTGTCCATGAGTTTAGAAATACCCTGAATATGAAACAATAAAACTTTCATCTGAATTGATGTCCTTTAACCTCTATCCAAAATCTTCCAAATCAAATAATTAGTCATCACTCGATGTGACTTTAAAAAAGCTCAAATATCTAAAAGAATATCTGATTTATTACTAACATACCCTAAGTGACCTCTTTGGTAATACCAAGGATTCTTTCCCACGCTCAAGTTCATAAACCCTGGGAATAAAAGCAGTTACTTTGCCCTTTGATGAAATACATAAGAAATGTCGAAATAAACGTCTAATCGTTATCATGAAACCGGCTTCTCTCTTCGTCAATTAATTTCTGTTAGGTGAAACTAAAAAAAATGTTGAGATGCTTCAATTTTAACAATTATCGTTGCTCCACTATACATGCTCTCGTTTTTATGATAAATTTCATAACTTACGATTACCAAATTTTTGAAAAAATATTGAAGTATTTTAGAAGAGAGAAAGAAATTGTTACTCCTGTAATTATTTTAATTCAGTAAATTATTAGCTGATTTATAGGATGCATTTGTCACTTTTTATGTATGTTGTAAATGATTTTTATACCCCTTAATTGTAGCCTTGTGCTAATTATTTTCAATATAAAACCTTAAAATTTGAAAACATTATAATTATTATGTGAAACATATATGCAAAAAGCTGTTAAATATTTAAAAAAACTGTGTAATAAAACAATATTTTATTAATACATTAAAAATGAAGCTGCATAGAGTTGGTTAAGGCAAATTAAACACATGTATTTTATTAAAGATTTTAAATAATACACACTCTCTAATATGCAAAAAAACATCATCATTAAAGTTGAAAAGCTATCCTTAATGTACATGAAACAAATTAACATAAAATTCGACAAAAAAAAAAACCCCGTTGATTTTAAACAAACTGACCGAAATAGCATACTATAAGGAATACATAATGTAACAGGATTATTTTACCGAAGAGGAAATAGTGTTGGTTGTAATTTACAAATTTGTATCGCCTACAATATAGTCCTATTGTATGTAAGGGGCCGCGGTAGCCTAGTGGTCAAGGTCGTGGACTAGCGTCCGGCGGTTTTCGTTCAGTCGCGGGTTCGATCCTTGGCTGCCAAAGACCCGCCGTGTAGCCGGGGCTGATGCACGTTAAATCTGTTCGGGGTCCAAAGTCCTCCCGTTGGCGTGGTGTGGATGTTAGGAGAGGGGGGTGCCAGCTCAGGTGTCGTCCTCGTCACTTGACCGTGGTTCAAAATTACGAGGTCCGTCGCCAATAGCCCTCGTGTTGCTTCTAGTGCGACGTTAATATAAACTAAACTAAAACTATTGTATGTAAATTAAGTCAAAAAGAATTAGAATGGAAAAATAGCATCATTAATTTAAAGTAAGAAAAGGTGGTAACTTTTTATTTAAGAATATATCACATAAAATTATTTGTAATATAATAAGAACTCCATTAATTTATTCATAATCTAATAATATTGCGGTAAAAAGGAAACTTGTGTTAGAATTACTTTAAAATGTTTTTTTGTTTTCTTAAATTCTGACTGCTATTCATGCCAATTTCAAAGTTTTTCAATTTAAATCAATCTTAAGCAGTGGAAGGCTATTTGTTATCTTATAATGCCTTTGCTAATTAACCCATGATACAATTAGGTCATATTAATTAAATTCTTACTAAATTTACTTAAAAAATTCGTTATTTTCTAAGGTTTTGATAACTATATACTCGTTAATTTCAAAGTTCTTCAATTGTAACGAGCATCAAACGGGTACGCTATAATCGCTTAAGAAAGAATATTCACGATTCCGCGATAGAGATATCGGGATTTTAGAATATATTTATGAACGTTATATGATTACGTTTTGCACGTGTGACATGAGAAAAAATTACATAATGATTATCTGTAGTTTTATTGTAATTGTCATTCAAGTAACATTACTTTTTTTGTAGATGAGTAATATATATATATATATATATATATATATACAGAGAGAGAGAGAGAGAGAGATGGAAATGAAAAAATTCTTCGCTCAATTTGTTAAAAACCTGAACCAATTCAAAAGAGCTAATCGCTCCTCGCCTCTGCTCTAAACTTACAACAGCATACATTGTGCTGACAAAAAACATTATAGACTTTTAATGGATTTTTTTAAAAGTGCTTTTTGATATCTAATGAAAGTAAGCGATATGGGTAATTAATAACATGTTATTGTAATCATTTGTGACCGTATGAAATAAAGTAATTACAAATTTAAAATCTTAGATAAAGATTTTGAAAATCCCTCTAAAAATTTGAAACTCCTCCTCGCTATAAAAAAAACTCTAACATTCTTCGTTAACAGCTCCCTTTTCGACAAAAAGAAAGTTTCTGGAATGTTTTTAACAAAAGTATCTTATGAATAATTTTCACACGTAAATGCTTTTGCAAGAAACTGAATCAACTTCTTTTTCTTTTCACAATATAAAAACAATGTAACGTAACGCGTAGAAGAAAATCCATTTTATTCTAAAGTGTTCCATCTAAAGGCGTTCTTTATAGAGCACGATATGTTCCACCGTAACTCAGTTGGAGCGTTCGCTAATTTTATTGTTTTCACACTCTTTGAAAGCGAGACGAGTCTGAGAATAATGCAAATCATTTTCAAAATCCTTCGAATTCCCTTTCATTCTTCTACGTCATTTCTAACTCAAACAGCATATAAAACTTATTTGAATTTTCATTCTAAAAGGAAATAGATTTAATTAGAGGAGCTGAACTCAAACTATGTGCACATTCCATGTTAATGAGAATTTCACCTCCGGCGAGGAAAACTTTGTTCGAAAGCGAAAGGCAGAGCTTAAACGGCGCGCCTGTAGATATGGTGAATTTATTTCTGCTATGTGATTTCCAAAGACTATTATGATGTGCCGTCGAATATTAAAATCCTCTTATAATTGTGGGAATGGCAGGTATTGTGAGAATGCCCTAGGTACCTAATGAGCGCTCAGTATAGTGAAATGCCGCTTAGAATACTATAGGCATCTACTAATTACGTGTTGAAATATTCTTTCTCATTCGCCATTAAAGGTTTATTAAATTTATTTATTATCCGGATACCCCCCCCCCCATACACGCAGTGGAAGATAATGCTCTGTTTTCATAGTATATGAAATAAAAGTGAATCATACAAATATACATAAAACGAATAAAGCTATTTGCAATAAAATTAGTAACCAGTTTCGACGTCATTTACGAGTATCAATAATATAAATTAAAAAAAAATTTTTAATGGATTATACTCCAGCACAAACTAACTAGAGTTTCAAATATAGAATGTAATTCATTGTTTAAAATATTTTAATCCATTTTTATCTTTCTTTCGTACCGTTCTCGTATATTAATACGAAATGTGGGGGAAATAAACAACTGTGGCACTAGATAATTTAAGTTTCGATTCTTTTGAAGGTAAAATAATGATTTTTAAGAATGTATTTATATTTATTATAACGTTAAACGAATTCATTCTCAGCCTAGGAGTAAAAAAGGTTTCAGTGTTCTCAGAAGGATTAATATTCGAAATTTTCTTATATATATATTGGATTGGATTGGTAGCTATAAAATGACAAACATTTTCTTAATATGCCGATTAATTTTCCAAAAAAATATGACAGAAGTATTTCCGAATGCGAGAAATCAAGATATTCTTTATATTTAATAAACAAGAATGTGCTATATCATTTATTGCCTTTTACATATCAGTACTTATTATCATGGTTTACTAATTAAGATCACTTACTATTTAGCTGTTTTGCTGGAAAACCATTTATTATTATTGTTACAGGAAAATACTTAAAAAAGTGCATGAGCTTATTTACTGAAATTTATATACTTCGACATAAAACAAGCGCATTTAGTAAAATTATGAAAAATTTTAATTCATGTTTATAAAACTTTTAGTGCAATTTGAAGCAGATCCTTTATTTTCTAATTGATCAAGTCTTTTAACTCAAACTTGAAAACCAATGAATTATGAAATGGATTCTAAGAATTATTTTAACAAAATTCTAGTGATATATAGAAAAGCAACATTCCAAGAAATCTTGGAATTATTCACAGATCTCTACTGTGTGTATGATTAATCCATATAAATTCTCCATATTTTTCTAATTAATATATTTTCCACATTTTTCTGAAAATAAAATCAATATTTTATATACGTATTTGTAGCTTACAAATAATTTGTTCAAACATATAAGTTTTCTTAAAGTGCATTTATTTTCCAATGATAGGTTCTAATTCGAATTGCAGATTGGGATTCTCACCCTGTGCATTTCAAAATCTTTAAAAACATTTAAATTTGTACGTCGAATCAGAAGCTCAAAACAAAATAATTGCAAAAAGAAAACATCGGATTTATAATTTTTCTAAATGACACTTCTCGGTGTAAAGAAAAATAGAAGGATAAAAAAAGGAACTGAAATTATTGATCATATCATAGAAGGAATGTGTAGCTAACTAAAATCGATTGTGCGAACAAGGGTAGCTGGAGTCCCGGGAAAAGGAGATAAATGTCAGCAGCTTTGTCTATGAATTTAATTATCTATTTAGACTGTCTTCACTGGAAAACTACACACCGGTAATTAGAGTGTAAATAGTTAATTGAATTCCCTCAATTCTCTTTGTCTCCGAAGTGCTTTCGAATATCAGTCATTTGGTTCTGCTCCGAAAAAAGCAATAAATTAAATTTGTTATATTTTTAGATAAAAAAATATACACAAAAATTAACACTGGATTGTATAATTTTAATAATTTATCTAATTGTACTTTTATCTTATTGTACATTTTTAATAATTGAAATGCATTTGGGGTTTTAGCCATTAGGAAATTTTTTTCCCTGATAATGAACAAAACTAAAAAAAAAAGTCACCTTAGAAAGGTAATATGGTATAAAGTGATTTAGGAAATTTGAGAATTTCAAACATTGCTTACGGAAATATTAAAAAATAAACCTCAAGCAAAAATGTTCATCGGTTTCTTATCTACCGAATTCAAGATGTAAGCGATGTAATAATTGTTTAAAAACAATTATTACATCGCTGCAATTCTTATTTACGTAATTTAATTGAAGCTATAATTGTAGAAGTATTGTTTTCTCATTATTTTTCTCTTATACTTGAAAATACGATTTGCATTTTACGAATGCAATATGAATACCTTATGTATTTATATAGAATAAAAAATAATAATTGGGAGTAAGATCGGAATCTTTATTACCCAAAAATTAAACACAATAATACTAATTCTTACTAATTAAAGCAGTAGTTTCAAATAATTTGTTATACACGAGAAAAATTTGATCAAAATTTTATAGAAACATGTTATAGAATTGTAAATAGTATTATTGTATACTGTATGTTGTGGAATATACCTCCCGAATTTCGAATGCTAAAGTTATTGGTTACATGAAGAAATACATGTAAACATAAATAAAGTAAAGTAAACAATCAAATATCTCAAAATTAGATGCAGTCATTTCTCTGGAGATGTTTTCATACTCCAGGCATTACTTTTGAACTAGCCCTTTGCTTTTTATAATCGTCAGAATTATTTTTGTCTTTTGGTTTTTACTCATAGGGGGAAAAAAATTTATTTCAATTCGCAATTTCAATGCTTAACTCAAAGAATTACACAATTACGACTTTTTCCCACAGTTCTGCTCACAAAAAGTAAATTTCATAAGTGTCTTATTACTATTGAAGCATTTCATTTATTCACATCTGGATACCAGCCGAATTTTTAATTTTTATTTCAGAACATCGAACTCTGGGCTCTTGAGACTATAGTTCAAAATCCTAAAAATTGATTCATCTAGGATTCGCAGCGTGGGAGATGTGAATATGCTCCAACTAAGCAATCAATATTTGTGATGAATGTGATAGACTAGCTCAGTGCGTGTATGTAATAGTTGTTAGAATAGTTTGCGCATGTAGTAGTAGAAATGAAATGCTGACATGGGGATTTTGAACTGTTCATAATTCAAACAAAATACTGAATTTCCATGATATAACCAATCAGTTACCAATGACCTTAAGCCCAAGTCGAAAAATAATTCATTTAAAAAGTAATCAATTTACAATTGTTAGTATCAGACATTTTAGAGCATAAATCTTCTCGACTTTTTGGATGAAAGGGACGAATAACAGATATTTCATTTAATGAAAATGAAATAAAAGCATTTTAAAAATGTAACTTGAATTTTATTTGTGCCAAAACAATTAAGGTAAAATAGGTTATCAGCTGTGTTTTTATTACCGTCAAAACTTATTATTATTGCAAACTTTGAAATTTTACTTTGTCGAAGAAAAATGGAATCATTTATATAAAGATTGTCCTTGGAATGAAAAAATAAAAAGTCAGGATTAGTTATTTATTTGTAAGACATTTTATAAGAATTGCAAAACTAAAATCTTATTCAAATGCAAATAAATCACTAAGAAATGTCAAAAAAAAAGTACTAAAGTTTCCTCATTTTTAGCATTGTAATGCAGTATTTTCTAACATTCTAACATACGATATATATATATATATATATATATATATATATATATATATATATACTAGACATAATTTTTAAGACATGCATATAAATTACAAATAGTATCTAATAAGAATCAAAATTTTAAAAAAAATTAAATACTATAACTGCTAAATTGCAAATGTTGCAAAAACTTTTTGTAATATTTGTAATTCAATAATTTATAATTTTTTTTCTTAGATATTTTATTTTTATTATAAGTAACTTCCACTAATTTACACATTGCTGGCGGCGACATCAGAGAGCTTGTGTAACATATTTGTGCAAATTTTCGGAAGATCTTGCATGTCGGTGATAATAGTAGTGAAATCTGTAAGCTGCTTTAAAAAATTTTCGCCAACCTTCAAAGGTTTGAATAAATGTCTTCACATTAAGTATTGTAAAAATGTGCTCATTTGTCTCGTATATTTTGAGTTTTTCGATCTAAAATTGAAGTATATGACAATTAGTTAGTTACATGTGCTAACATTGATCAACTCAATTTCTATAAATATCACAATATCAAATATGTACTGTATAATTACCGTAATGAGATAATATTTATGAAGCTTTAACTATAGTTTAAAAGTTTCTAATTAACAAATAAGTATTAAATTCTTGGAGCTCTGACCATTAACTTTTTAATTCTATTTTTATCGAGTTTGACGAGAAGACTACTGTACTTTATTTGTTTTAACATTACATTTCATTCCAGTGTTTGAGTTACCTTCAAAGCAAACTAAACTAATTTACAAACTTATAATACATTAAACATATATATATAAGAATAAATGAACATATATTCTACTTCAAATACATTATGCTTTTATATTGTCATAAGATAAAAGGATTAAAGACTGAAAGCCATTAGTTAAAACAATATTAATTAGTTTTTATACTTCATGTATTTACTTCTTAAGACAAAAAAATTCATTAAGAGCTGTAATTATTAAATAGATAATTATTTTAAGAGATAACGTTCTTACTTATCTAACATCAATTAAATTCTATTATTTAACTATTTATCAAAATAGTGATTTAGTTTGTCAATAAATATAAAGTACATAAAAAAGCTTTTATATATTTCATTTCAATTCACTAAATGTCAAATTTTTCGTTTAATTTCGATCGAACAATATAAATTTTGTTCAATAACACACTCTTATATAATCCTTAAACATTAAATTCTCTGAATTCAGTGCATTTGCTTCTAGATCCCTTTTAAATTTTCTATTTTATGTAGAGTCTTTTCTTGAAATGCAGTTGTAGATGTTGTGTTTGGAGTTTATATGTTAGCATGCAATTTGTTGGAGTGCCGTATTTCTTCGTACGTCGTAAATTCTCTATTTGTATCGCGATCTCCGTATTACCATATGCATGAAAAATGTTAATAAATTATGTAGTGCAGTGTCTTCCTTGCCAAATTTTTTCGCTCACATAGAAATATGGCTGAGAGAAGAAATGAGACAATGGTAAATCAGTTGAGAAATTCAGAAAAATCCAGACTTTAGTAAACGAAAGCCTTAAAAATATTAAGCTAGTTTTCTGCGTTATGGATAGAATAGAATATTTTAACAAAATGTCTGTGTATATTTTAAGTATAAATAAATATACTTGATGCATACTATACTATACTTTTTGAGTCGTTTTTATTTCAGTAAGAAGATTTTGTCATACTGACAAATCGTACAGATAGCTAAATTTTTTTTAATGACCCATAGTTTATATAGCTGACTCTGCGGACACGACAAAAACAAGTTTGTTAGCCGACAAAACATTATATCACTTTTAAGAAATTAAATTATTTGAAAAAAAAATTGTTCTTCAAAATCTACAAAAAAAAAAAAAAAAAGTATTCGTGTAGGGAAAAAACCGGCATCAATCTCAGAACACTTTTCCGGGCAGAAATTGTTTCGGTCTAGAATTTTTTAAAAATTTCCTAAATTGTAATTCTACTCAACACACACAACAATTAACATTTTTTTTCTTCTTATCATGTATAAATATACGATGCTACCACTGTAACGAACAGTTTTTGAATGTTACTATAGATCAATGTAGTAGTTTTGCCCTTTTTTTTAGAGTTAAACATTCCATTACAATTTTCATGATTTGCTACACATTTCAAAATTTCTTAATAATGTTATTTCTTTTTAATTAATACTTTTTTTCTAACAAGCAATTTTAATCATACTTTTATGTACGAATCTGCTCCTACCATGTTTTTTTTATAGTATATTAAATCTACTTTTTGATACTAAGGTATGCTTGATATTCATTAAGTGTTTGCCTTTCTCATTTATTTTGTTATAATGGAAATATCCTGGTTGTTATCTAGCAAAAATGTGCAGAGTGGAGAAGGTGATATCAATAATCTAGTTAACCCAACTATTCAGTCTTAAGAATTATATATATATATATACGATGTTTCGCTTATACATGTAATATTCGAAATCCGTGTTAAGCATGAAAGTATAGGGGATGAAATACAAAAAATGTTTTATATTGAAAAACAATTGGTTGATTAAACAGAATTGACTAGTATATTGAAATATCCTGCTCTATACACGACGGGAAAGTCAGACCAAAAATTTTTCTGTGAGGAAAAACTTTCCGAGTTTTGAACCTATACGTTAACAGTGGGATAATGATGTCTTAAATTAGTATAGAAATTGATCTAAACAAATAAAAGTAACAAACTATTTTATTGTTACATTACAGTGTATTCTACTTTAGAATTTTTTTTCTAAGTAATTAATTTTCTCAAATAAAGCTACCATCCCCATGTCTGAGGTATTAAAAATTATTTTTGCCTAAATCCATCTAAAAATAGAGAAATACCTTTACAATAATAAAATTTAATTCCGTTAGGATAACCTACAATTCGAATTCTTTTTTTCATCATATATCTTCAAGAACCTATAAATTTAACTCGAAACTTCAAATTTGACACGCATCCACATAAAGTGACATTTAATTCATACTGAAGTTACAACGTGATAAGATTAATAGAACTGCAATTTCAAACTCAACTCACTTCGAAAATTGTTCCTTTTAGATTTCAAGGATGATAAGAACATGCCCCTCTATGACTGTACCTAACATGGATGAATCTCGCCATGGGCCATTGCTCTTTCATTTTAAATTGATCTTTCTAAAGCGAAGATAGCAATTAAGGGCAATTAAGTTGCAAGTCTGTTTCACATTTCGCCGAGAGAGAAAAGGCGGAAGATGTCTTGCAAAATGTCGAGTTTTCTGGTCAAGAAAATGTGCAATCGAAATGCCAAAGATCGCACTTATCACTAAAATCCAAAGAAAGTCACTTGTAGAACGAGTCTTTTAGCTCATCTCCCATCGGTGGAGAAATTCAATTGGTTATAAATATTGAACAAGTAGAATGTAATAAATTTCACAAGTATCACAAAAAATAGATCGATGGCAATTCTTGGCGCCGTTAATTACTGTTAAATTATAATTATATTCTGTTTCATCTAAGGTGCTATTATAAGAGTTATTATTTGGTTACAAAATAGTATATGAGTGGGCTATTAAATAACAAGACTGTCGCAATAAAACATTTTATTTTGATTTCATATATATTTACTTATTATCAACTTCAATATACGTCCCTCTTTTATCCCTACAACGATCCATGAGAATCTTCCATTGTTCGAAAAAATGCTGGAAGTTTTCTTATGTCAGCTCCTGTACAGCTTCAACGGACTCAATTTTTGTTCCTTTTTAATGCAGATTTCACCTTAGAAAACAGGTGGAAGTCGCATGAAGCAAGATCCGGGGAATAAGGCGGATAGTCGAACATTGGGATGCTGTACTTGGCCTAGAAACCACTTAACAGACAATGCAAAATGATTTGTCCTTTCCCAATTCGTTTTTTCTCCCTTATACTTTCCCGGAGTTCAGCAAGGACATGAAGGTAATAATGTTGAATAATAGTTTGACCTAAAGGAATCCAGAGAAGAAACACAATCCAATAAATATCGAAAAAAAGAAATATAATCATCATTGCTTTGAATTCTGATTTGCTCATTCGAGCTTTATTGGCTCTCGGTGAAGATGGGTTCTTCCAGTGCACGGATTGGCTCTTTGTTTCAGGATTACAAACAAAAAACATGATTCGTCACATGTTATCATCTTTTCCAATAAGTTTGGGTCATTTTCAGTGACATTCTATGTGTCAGTACAAACATTTTTGCGAGCTTCTTGTTGTTCAAAGTGAGGATTTTAGGCATAATTATGGCGCACACTTTTTGCACGTTAAAATTGTTATGTAAAATTTGCAGTACGAATTCTTTGTCAATTCCCACAGTCTCAGCAATCGGACGAATACATAACCGACGGTCAGATCGAACCAGATTACCGATTTTTTCGATATTGTCAACCGTTTTTGACGTGGAACGGCTACCAGGGCGTGAATTATCTTCAACGTATTCTCGGTCATCTTGAAAAAGCTTAAACTACTCAAAAACGTGTGCACGCAATAAACATTCATTGCTGTACACTTCTTTTAATAAATTACAAGCATCAGTAGAGGTTTTTCCAAGTTTCATGTGAAATTTCACAACAATTCGTTGTTCATTTATCATTTTTCCAGCGAAAAAAAAAAAAAAAAAAGAAAGAAAAGAAAATTGCCAATGAAGGATACTGCTTTATGGAATTGTTTACAGAAGCGAGAGGCGCTGCGTTCGAAAGAGAAGGCTTCACGATAAACAGCTGTCGGTCGCTGGCGTTTGGCGCCTGCGTACGTTTTCTGTAGCTGCTTCAGTCTCGGTATTTAAATAGCTACACTTCATATACATATATATAAAACAATTACATAATTATTGCTAATTAGATATACTTTTAAAATGTATATAAATTACGAATCATATATAATAAAAACCTAGATTAAAATTTATAAATATTAAAACTAATACATTTGAAATATAATAAATTTGCAATAAAAAAAAACTTATGTGATAAAATAAAATTAAAATTACAAAACATTGAAGTTAAATTTAAATTATCTATAAATTATCTATAACTTAGAGCATACGAAGTGTTGCAAAGCCTTTTATTAGTCGGATAATGGAAGACTAAAACTACGGTGGCTTGATTCTGTTGAATCGGATTTTAAGGTAATTGGGGAAAGGAACTGGCAAGAGGAACCAAGACAAAAGTCAGGTTATCTTGGAGGAATCTTCACAAGAAGGCTTTTGCCCCCCCCCCCCGAGCTGTTGAGTGAAATACGATAAGCCTTTACACACACACACACATGTGTATATATATATATATATATATCCCTGTGAACTGTTAAGGTGTAAATATCTAAGGTTTCGTATGCATAAAAAAGTTTCATTTCCACATGTGGCCGAATTTTCAATCCGGAATAACAAAAATTTATTTTGAACATTCATTGTTTGAATATAAAATTTGAATGTTTTTGTTTTTGTGTGTATCTGTGCATTACCGATTCATTTGAAATAATATTCTTAAAAATTGTACTAAAATTAAAGCAAGTGGAAATAGTTTCTGATAAATAAAAAAGGAACTTAAGGAGTTTTATATAGTTTCTTAATACAATAAGTTAATTAAGAGACTAAGATAAGAGAAGAGATAAGAATTTCACACAAAAAAAGAAAACAGATGTTATTAAAGTTATTGACAAGAAGAAAAAAAACCACAAAATGTGACACTGTAGTTAACATAACTGAAAATGTGCATGTATTGATAGTAAACATATTTTTGAAGAAATCGCTTTTCTCAAAAGATTATAACATCTTTTTTAAAATATAAAACATTCTATCTTTTGTAACAGCTCTACTTTTTTAAGGTGGTCTATAGATGTAACAGATTTTTATACATTCTATTATAAAATTTATTAACTCTCTTTAGATTAAAATATATGTGAATATTTTCATAATACTCTTTTATTTTATATCAACTCATAAAAATGAAGACAATCAAGGATTATTTTTCAAGTAAAGTCGTTTAAAACATTAATGATATTGCTTGTTGAGCGCAGTGTAAAAAGTTTGATTATATGGATAAGTCCTTTTTTAACGTAAAATTTATATTAAATATATCTTCCAAATCTTAAAGTTTAGACGTTATTTACTATATTGAATATAATTTAGACTTACATTTAATGTTATAACTAATTAAACTGAGAGTTTTAAATATTACTTAAAATAGTGATTATATTTCCCTTTTAAATCTTTGTCTCGTCCAGGAAGTAGTTTCAGCGATATTGTTATTTTAAAATGATTTTAAAAAAAAAAAACTAAAACGAATCAACTCGAAAAATATTTAAGGACATTGAAAGAAAATAAAAAAAAAAAAGCGCAAAGAGAGAGAAATCCTCAGTTAAAAAATGAAATTTGAAATGAAACTTTTTAAAAAGAAAATGAGTTGGTTTTTTGTTACACTTGTAAAAATATTTTCAGAAAATGCTTCTTTAATACATGATATATGAAAGAAGTTCAACTACAGAGAGCGTAAGACTTTTGGTTTCTTACGCAGTTAAAATTGATTTAAGCTTTTTTAAATTAACTTAATTTTTATTTTAAAAATTAGCTTTAACTGTTAACTAAACATTTGATTTAATTCCTAATTAATTTGCATATTATACAGATGCTCAAAAAAATTACGAATTTAAAATTCAAATTGGAGCAACAGATATTTCTTGCGAATTTTTGATACAGAGCCTCTTTAACGTTTAGATCCGTTCCTAGACGATAAAGTATTAAAAGGAACAGCGTTAAACGAGATCATGGTAACACAAAAGAAATGAAAACTTGGCTACTGCTGCTGCATAAGGAAAGGGGAACATATGACAAAAATAAACAGATTTTACTTTAATTTTTGAGTTATTTTTATATTAATTTGCATAATATAATACATGTTGTGTAACACATAAAATGTGGACACAAAAATATAAATTTATTTTTTGTAATGAAAGTTTTGATTCTTTTGAAATTCTTGACTTTGTGCGATTCAGTTATCTAGTGTCATTTTATCGCTTTCTTTTTCTCCCGTGAAGTATATGTCGGAACCAGAAAATCGCATCCAAAACGTCCCGCCTAGCTTTTGCACACCTCTCAAAATTTGGATCCTTCTTTACTATTTGATGAAAAATTTTGGTTATTTTCATAAACCTTTACTTAGGAAATCAGTTGCAAATGCTTTGGGTTCTTCGTTTTCGGAATTTTCAAGTTCTACAAAAATTCCCTGTACTGCCACTTCTTGAAGGTCTTCGTTGGTAAGGCCTTTACCAGGAAACCTGCAGTATCCCTCCAATATCCTGTTCATCTTCATCTCCTAGTCCCGCAGTATCGATTAGGTTGACAATTTGGTCAACCATAGGCTCTTCTCGTTGAAAATCCTTAGCTCCGATATCCTACAAGGCTGAAGCGAATAAAGCCACCAGCGCAATTACCTAACCTAATTTACATAAATGTAAATGTGCATGCTTGGAATATTATGAGCGGACGTTATGCACTTATAAGTATTGAGTATCATTCATAATAATATACGCAAGCTCAAAAATGCTGCCAATTATATACATACACACACACATACACCTTTAATTTTTCTTCTCTATTTAGTTTTTTCGATATGATCAATGGGATCACATATAACAAATTAATTCACTTACAATAAAATCAATATAAAACATGTCGAATGGCAAGAAAATATAAAATGAAATATATCAATATAAAATGATCGCGTAATATCGAATCAACTTTAGTCGAGGAAGCTCTAAACGAGGTCTTACTGTATAAAATACCAACGTATTTTCTGCATCTAACAGGACTCACATTTTCAGATCCCTTTTCAAAGATACAAGAACGGCTACAATACGCTTAGAGAATTTCAATTGTTAGACTAATTTAAAAGATATTTTCTATCACCTATCTTCAGGGGAGGGGGGAGGGAGGAATTCTCCTAAGAAACTTGAGCTTTTAATGGAAAACGAAAGCGGAATCTCAAATCAAACAGAGGCAGTCTTACTTCAAAAACAGTTGTAACTGTACCGGTAAAACATTGTGAAGGAGTAATTTATAGAGAAATGTAAGAAAAAAGTTAACAGTGCTGTTTCTTAAATAAAATAAAACTTTTTGAAAAGCGGAATGCTTAAAGAAATTTCAGATTGGGCATCTGAAAGTCATTTTAAACATGTCTAAGCTTGAAAAATTATTCTATTTAATTTTTCAATAGTTCTACCGATTCAGTTTTGGGAAACACCCACAAAGTACACAAAGGGAAGACTTATTAAGTTAAGATTTATAACTCCCAGCTATTACTTCCTTTTCCTACAATTCTTAATTGTATTTAAGGGGTCATAGGATTCTTAACACTTATCTGTGTATGCGAAAAAATAACATTTTTCAAACGAATATAACTCACCATGAAATAAAGCAGACATACACACTTGGCACTTTTACCAAAAATATTCATATATATTTGCATTAATTTTCATATTTTCATGTAATTTTTTTTAAAAATCTTGAGAAATTGTGAAGAAATGTAATTTGAACTCTTTCAAATTTACGAAATTCAATACTTATTGGTGCATAAGATTGTGAAGTACAACATAGATCAAAATTTACAAAAGTAATATTGTTTGGTAGAAAAATGTTCAGTTTTTAAGTTAAACATATTCTTAAAAAAATGTAATGGAAATTTTTTTAATGAAAATTAGGAAAATTACAAAATTTTAAGAAAAAAATCTAGTTAAAATTCATATAAAAATTTTCCTATTAATAATTCGCCTAAAAATTGATGTAAAAGTCATAAAGAAACTCTCTCTTATTTTGAACATGTGTATGAAATTTCAAACTAATATGATTAATAGTTTCTGCAAAATCCTACGAACACTCTAAACCTTTTGTTTTAAAAAATAAACTTAAAGTTGAAAAATAAAAACAAAAAAAGTATCTTTAAAGTTTTGGCACCCAAATTTGTTCAGAAAAGGTAAGGCTCTAACATATATTTTTTTAAGAAAAAAATATATGTTAGATTATTATTAATATATCAAAAATTTTAAAATTTAAGGATCCTGTGACCCTTAAAATAGTTATTAATCGATAATAAAATGAATAGAAAGACATACAGTGACGATAATCAAGTTATTTTATTCAGATTTATGAATATTTAAAAGTCAAAGCCTGAACATCGAAAATTGTGGAAAAGTCTCCAAAGCACGTCTGATTTAGCGTTTAATATAATAACTTAGAATTTATCTTATTAAAACAACCGGGTTCTAGTCCTTAAAAAATTTATAGACGAAGGTTCGAATATTTGACCCTTTGTAGATTTCTTTGCATTCACTTCAAAAACTCTTTACTCAGCTCAGGTATGATACAGATCTCTCACATTCATAACTTCAGCTCACTATCTTTACCACTAACTTAAGTTCTAACTCTCATTTAAATACTTTTTGATTATATATACATAATCTCAATTCTATTTACTGGACTTTAATAACTGTAATCTATCTACATAAGTCAAGTTTCATTTATTTGGAGAGATTTTTAATTCAAGCAACATTATAAAGTCCCTAGAGTGTTAGCTGGAGAGGGGGAAACACGATAGAGCTCACATTATAAACTGGTAACTAATTTTTGAAATTGCTCTAAAGAAAAACTACATACCAAATTTGAATTAGATTTTTCAAATTTTTTTACGCAGAATTTTATCTGCTACTCGGGCAAATTAATTATTATCAACATTTGAGACGAATTCAATTATGATACATTTATAGATAACGCTACACGGATGTTATCAAACGGCCCATTTAATTATATTATTGTATAAATTTAAATTGCATTAACTCTGTTAATGCTTAAAAATTAAGATCATACCACACAAAATGTAATGTGTATCAACTGCCCATTCTATTGTCATTTGATGGTAATAAATTGAATTGATACAGAGAGCTATATCTTTATTGGAACTAAAATTATATTTAAGACTTTACTTTAAATACTACTAAGTTATCTGTTGAAAATAAAAATGTAATTTATATATTTTTTTGCAGGTGTATAATTTCGAAGAATATTTTTAATTGGTGCTTATCTTAACCAGCTTCTCCCCCACGTAATTCTGTGTCTATATATAGCTGCTTTCAAACACACTGGAGGAAGTAAATAGACGTCACATGGATCGACAAATATTGGAAGAACCTCAAATAACCAACAAGGTACAGAAATGCTCTGTTATTTTAGAAGCTAAATCCAAACTTAATAATTTTCTTCATTTATAATACACAGAGAGTTTAATGTGTGTTTTAGAGATTTACGATAGATGACTTTTGAAACGTGCTCTTGACTACAAAACGAAAGGATCAATTAAACAAAATTTAATGGAATATGACTATCACTACTTCGTAATATGATAGTAAAAGTCAAAAGTACAGATTCTTACATATGAGGGTGGTTCTAAAAGTACCGTATAAAGAATAAGAAATGAGAATGGGGTAACTTTATAATTTTATACTGTACTGTAAATTGTAATATTGCCCATTGAACTCCTCCTCTCTCCTTTCTTAGAAGTCTGTGAGTCTGACGCTCTTTGCATCCCCAAAAAAATCGTCACCTTATTTTTTCGACAAATGAGACCGTCTTCACCTTCTTTGGAGATCAAACAGAAGGCTTGGTTTACGGTGAATAACGATCATTCTAGATCTCATCTTAGGTGACAATTCTACGCGGCAGAAAACAAATTTTGTTTTAAAAGCAAATGACTGCCAAATAAAAACTAACTTATGAATTAGTATCATATTTTTTGGAACTGTTTAACAGCAATACAATGTTAACATCAGCTTGCCTTAGCAACACCGTCTCTCTTCAAAAACGAGAACTTTATGAACCACCCTCGTATTTTCCGTATCTTTGAATTTTTAAGCTTAGCATTCCTAGACAACAATTTTAAAATTAAAGAAAATACTGTATTCTAAAAGAAATAAATAACTAGACAGAAGATTTTATTGTAGAAAAAAATTAATATGTCGAAAGAATACGATATTTTCTAAGAAATCACACACACACGTATATAAATATATAGTTTAAGCAGTCGCTCATCAATAAAGGTCATTTTTTGTTAATTTGCCTGTTGAATTGGGGCTATTTAATAAGGCCTCTACTATTTTAGAGAAAAAAATTTATTAAAATAATGATTTTCTTTATTTTCAAGCAACATTAATTTCGTACTCAAAAAATAACTTTGTTACTTTTTTACTCAGTTTTCAAGTACCTTAAAATCTAAAGAATTGGCTTTCTTTCAATATCTGAAAATTAAGACGAAAATGTCATATATTCGAAAGAGAACTTTTCATTAAGATTCAAGATAAATTTGTTTTCGGAGAATATTTTGATTAACAAGTCTCTTTACCCTTTGCTGAAATTTTTTTAAAACTCAATATCTATAATTAAAACAAACTTATACTTGAAGACTTAATTCTGTAAAATAAGTGAATTAAAAAAGGAGAATTATCTGTGAAAAACTCAACATATTTTTAATAAAGTTCCAAAATTCCAATTGGATCATAAGAATTAGTTGGTTCTCGACGGGGGCAGATACATCCAAAGGTGGGTGATGAAGAGATCTGAAGAAGCAACTCGCCCCTCCCGATAATACTTGTGAGACGTAGTGAAAAACTTGATAAATAGTAAAAAATCCTCTAGAACATATTTCAACAATCTTTTAAGCAAAGTCAATCCGTAATAAATGTAAATATTGTTTCTCATTATATCCTTGTTCCTAATGCCTTTTTGACTAATTTGAATATATTTGACTTGTATTTAACCCTGTTTTCCAATATATAATACAAAGAGGTACCAAAAAGTTTTAATTATGACTTAGAAATATATATATATATATATATATATATATATATATATATATATATATATATATATATATATATATATATATTCTGTAATTTAAAAAAACGACGCACCAATAAGGAGTTGTGCTATGGAAATGAAAGTTCGCGGATAGGAAAATTATGTACACAATAGAAAATTGTTAAAAATTCAGAAAAATTCAATGATTTATTTCAGAGTTACATAGTTACAAAGTAACGAGCTCAATAAGGTGTTGACCCAACTCTAGCCAGGATGCATGCAGCCACATGACATGGCATAGAGTGGTAAAGCTCCCTGGTGGTCTCCTGCGGTATTTCTTGCCAAATTTGCTCCAATTGTCGGGCTAGATCATCAACATTCCATGGTAGATGCAGTCGCCTTCCTATCATATCATAGGCATGCTTGATTGGAGAGAGATCTGGCTGGACAAAGAAGTGTTTGACAAGCTGTAAGACTGTTCATAGCAACCTGGGCCATATGTGGCTGACATTATCTTACTGAAAAATAAGGCTAGTGTACTGCATAAGGAACGGTAGCAAAACGGGTCTCGACGTACCGCTGAGCTGTAAGTGTGCCTCTAATGACGACCAAAGGGGTCCGGCTATCAAGGAAAATGGCACCCCAGACCATAACTCCTGGTTGAGGGCCTTTTTGGCGTTCAATAGTGAAAGCAGGATCGGCACGCTGCCCTGGGCTTCTCCAGACACGACTTCGATGATCGTTAGGACACAGTTGGAAGCGGGAATCGTCGCTAAACACTATACCTTCCAAGTCAGCATCATTCTAACCTGATCGAGCCAAGCACCACTGTAATCTGGCTCGACAGTGTGCGGGCGAGAGTGGCAGGTAGCGTAGGGGTCGGTACGAGTGTAGATTTCGCTCTATCAGCCGTCTGTGAATGATTATGGGGACACTAGTGTGCAGGTCGCACGTCTGATGGTTGATAGCGATGAATCAGGTGCTGTGACAGCTGATCTGACAATAACTCTATCCTCCCGATCTACTGTGGCCCTAGATTGACCGCTACCATCCTGACGCTGAAATCTGCCGTCATTATCCATCCATTCTTGCCATCATCTTTTAACCGCCACATCTCTTCGACCCATATGACGAGCGATTCTCCGATTTGCCCAACCTGCCTCTTTCAATCCAATGATACGACTTCTTTCAAAATCTGACAGTTGCTCGTAATGAGCTCGAATCCTGTGGCGAGGTATTTTTTTCAGTCGTTGAAAGGTATT
The DNA here is from genome assembly GCA_019974015.1 of Nephila pilipes. Lineage (NCBI taxonomy): Eukaryota > Metazoa > Arthropoda > Arachnida > Araneae > Nephilidae > Nephila > Nephila pilipes. Next base: position 1,993,203 of record BMAW01080882.1, read on the forward strand.
CTAAATTGCAATACAACAGAAAATTTGACCTTCAGATTGAGAATCGCATGTCTCTCCCTCCCTCTCTCTCTCTCTCTCTCTCTCTCTCTCTCTCTCTCTCTCTATATATATATATATATATATATATATATATAGAGAGAGAGAGAGAGAGAGAGAGAGAATTTATTCTGTATATTAATCCCTCCTTATATACATAATGTTGTAAATGACAGTTATTCATGTCGATTTATTTGGATCCAGGAAGGCGTTGAATGAAGTAAATGCAGAGAGATCGAACTTACTGTGCTGATTTCTACAATGATGGCCTTCGAAAGGTCAACAAACGCTGGGATAAATGTATAACTTTGGATAGTGACTGTGTAGAGAAGTATTAAGAATAATAATCACAAATTAAGTAACTCGAATTTTTTAAACATAATTAAAACTTTACGATACCCCGAGATAATAATTAATACTTTACGGTACTGCGGGGTTATTTTAATCTGCGGCTTCCTGAAGCCAAACAAATTAACATTAATAGCTGTAATTTATTACATCATGTAAAGGATAAATGAAAGGATCAATAAATATCACAAGGATCAATAAATATGCAGAATAAATTTTATGCAGACGTATATGTGTTATTTTTTAACATTAATAAAACTTTTTGCGATATACCCTCGTATAATATACTTCTCTTAAAAGGAGTGTTATCGAATCACTATATATTTGAAAAAATGGGCTATGACCCAAAAAAGTTATAAAACTATGACTCACATTATTATTTTCAAGAACGGGGGTCTAAATTTCTTTTAAAGAGATTGTTAAGCCTAATAAGGTTGGGAACCTACGGTGTTTACAAAAAAGGTGGGTGGAGCAATTTTCAAAAGTAAAGAGAGGTTATTCAAATTATAATTAAGGTTTGAAGGGGAGTTAATCTTGAAAAGGTGTATTGTATGGATTTAAAAGTTTCTGACTTAAAAATGACTTCCTCATATTTAATTTCAAAATGCACCAAACTCAATTCTAAATTTTCTTTTCTTTTTTTTCTTTTAGTGATATTTGATGGAAGATCTTCTTCTGTGAATCTTCACAAGAAAATTGCTGAATTTGGAGCCTGGATATAATTAATTATCCAGATAACTATTCTCACTACCACAAACTTATATATTGTGTCTTTCAATAAACTTTCTATAAACAAAACTTTCATATTAACATAAAATAACAAAGTTACGATAATAAGATATGAACATTGAACTAATTTCAAACTTTAATGTAAAGATTTTTATTTTCTTTTAGTTATTTACTAAGTCATGAATAGAGTGAAATCCGAAGGTAGCAACGAGACTGTACCTTACACTACGCCATCTGCTGTGACATCTATAATACCATTTGGTACTTTATCACCAGCGAATTCTACTAATTCGGGAATTTTAAGGTCCCCAAGTCACGAATCTTTTGCGACTGATTTGTCCCTAATGTCTCTATCAAGTTTAGGATCCGAAATAAGCCGAATGCGCGGTTCTGCTTTTCGCTCTAAAAATCACTCTGGTGGTGATAGCGCAGAATCTGGAGATGAAAGACGTAGCCCTGTTATCTTAGACGGTGGCGTTGGTGGGTGGGTTGCCCGTAAAACGAAACTTTCGAGAAACAATAATGTCGGTTTGCTACAGGTTCCGCCAGAACAATATGGTGGGAAGCGAGGAGTCACTGACGATGTATTGTATGAAGAAGAGAATGAAGCTATCCGCAATTGTGGCGCTTTGTCTTCCATGCTAGGCTTGATGAGAAGCTTCAGTACCAGTGATTTAGATCAAAACGTAGTTACGTCTTCCGAAAAGGAAAGCTTAAGATCTTCTGTATCCGAAATGGTACTTAATAGCTGGAAGCATTATGACATGCCATATGGAAGATTAGAGTATACGTCTCGTTCTTGCTCTACTTGGGTGGCTGTAGGAGATGTTTCCACTACATCTCAGCTTCCATCACCCCAAACCCTTACTAATTATGCATCTGAGCACCCAGAAATTACGGCCATCGATTTCGTCCGCGCCATAAATAAAAAAGTCCGTCAGATGTACATCAGAAGACGTCTCGAGTCCACTTATAAGGCGTTGGAGCGATTGACCCGAAGCGAATTGAGCTTGGATTTGCCATCGATTGCTGTACCTGTTCCAACAGCATCTACCAGTGGTGCTGCATGTTCTTTTGATGATTCGTCCAATTATGCAGATGGCGCCACTGGGATACGCACTCCGTTACCACAATTTCACATTTCCACCGAACTCGGTCGGTCTATTCGACATGAGCTCCAAATTTCGGCTGTAGGATTTCATGGAGTCAACAAGACTCTCAGTCTAACTGTAAAAGATATAGAACGAGACAAAGGAAAGCCTTTGTCTAAATATGAAAGAAATATGATGATTTTTAACTGGTTACAGAGCTTGGATGAAAACGCATTTGATCAATTGAATTAATTGCTTTTGTTTTAAGTTATAATTATTTTTATCATTTTTGAAAAAAAATGAAAACCTCTAAGTTAAATTATACTATACTAATACATGAACTTGATAAATTCTTCCGGGGTATACGTTTATTTGACTATTTAAACTCCGAATGATTTTATGAAAATTTGTTTTAGTAGCATTTTCTTGGAACATGATACACTTTGAATTTCTTTTATTTTTAATTGTGATTATAATTTCGTTCATATAACATGTTTATGCAAGAGCTAATTTCTTAAGGCTATTGATACTTTGATATTATTAAAGAAAGAAAGAAAAAAAATAAAGCTTATAATAAAAGAAAATATTTACGATAATGATAAATATTATTTGAATGCTGATATCTTTAACAGTCATATACGGGAAAAAATAAATATTTTCTTTGGCAGAATTTTGAAACTTTAGTGAGTTGTTAGTAGTTTTAAAACAATTGCTAGGAAAAATTAGTTAAAATTGATTTAAATATAAGTAAAAGAAAGAATTTTTAAGTATTTCCGTATGACGTAAAGACCTAACACTTCATTGAAAAAATTTATTAAGTTTTTTCACTTGAAAGGTAATAATGGTCTTAGTAACTGAAAATATTATTTTTATCATTCAAACATTTGGAACAATTAATTTAAATAATATTAATTTCATTGTTTACCGGAATAATTATAAAATTATATTCATTCAGTTTTTCGGATGTTTATGATCTATAATATTTTATCTAAGAAAAGCTTAGAAGATTTTTCTGAAATTCTGCAATGGATAATTATTACTAATTCATATATTTTAATGACTAGCGACGTTGGAAAAAAATATATATGTTTTACTTTTATTAACAAAATTTGGTTTCTCTAAGCATTTCACACATATTAACAAAAAAGTATTTAAAAATCTAAAGCTATCCAGTGCTGATAAATTACTTGAGATGCAATATAGAAAATCTCAGCAATTTTACAAATCTTTTAATTTAAGAAAGTCATTTTTAAAAACTGTGTATATAAGCTTTTTTTTTTTTTTTGGTTTTATTGTCATAATAAGCGGAAAAAATGTCCGTTGAATTTCTATAATTAATTATACATATAGCTGGGAGATGTGAAAAGATGTGCTATATATACCATTTAAAAATAGTTCTAGATTTGAATCCTTTCAACGTTGCTCACATTCATATACTCGAGCAGTAAATCTAAACTTTTTATTGAAACAATGTTTTTTTCATCTCCAGAAAACATTTGTACATTTCCTTCTTTTCAGTATAATTAAAATTTATTTCCATTTTACAGAATTATCTTTTAAGAAAAGATAAGCCATTTTTTTTTTCATTAAAAAATCTGTAGATTAAAGATATTTTTTTCAAAAAGGGATTGAGTCAATTTATATTATGAGCAACCCTTATTGCTAGGTATATAATTTTCATAATTTGATTTATAATGAGCCATCTGTTAAGGGACAGTAGTAAATATCTCATAATACATGTGTAGGATTTCGAAATTTCATTTTGTTCCATTTCCATGTGGTGTATATTGTAAGTTCATGTAATGCATTATTGCTCTTCATGTAGTGTATTATTACTATTCATATGATGTGTTGCTACCATGAAAGAAATGTATAATTACTATTCGTGTATCCGTTTTGTGAACTCGCATTCCAACAAGTCTCCTACTGTAAGTCTTTCACATTTCCATGCATTTAAGGAATTTTATTGAACTAATTAAAGCTATTAAGATATTTTGTCAAATACTTTTATATTATTTAAAACTTGAATATTACTTTTTTATTCTTTATATATCACTTTTTTCTTCAAAATGTGTCATTCCACATTCAAGAAAGATTGCTCAAGTTCTTAACATAAGTATTTGGTTATCTTTTTATTGTGTGTTTTTTTTAAAGAAATTACCATACATACCATACAAGTATACTAAATATCATTAAGATTAATAAATGAATGCATTTGTATGAATATTAGCAGTAAGTTTTTTAGATCCGGCAGAATAGTTTTTCATTCAATTAATTATCTTAATATATATCTAACAGCCTTTCTGAATAGTAATAAGTACGAGGAGGTATCGTAAAGTTTTAATTATTGCTAAGAAATAACCGAGATATCCGTTTAAAATTTATTCTTCATGTAAATTGATGCTTATGTACATAATGCTGAAAAATTACAGCTATTAATGTTGATTTGTTTGATTTCAGAAAACCGTAGATTGAAATAACCCGCAGTATCGTAAAATTTTAATTATTAGTCCGAGGCTATCGTAAAGTTTTAATTATTACTAAAAATCAAGATAGAAATTTAAATTTCAATTATATATTTATTCTTTACCACATTGTCACCATCTCGAGTTATACATTTCTTTCTGCGATTCTTGGCTTTTTGATGGGCATCATTGTAGAACTCAGCATTTTAAACTTTGTACTTAATTTACGGCTTCCTGAAACAGAAAAAAACAACATTATAGCTGTAATTTACCTCATTATGAACATAAAGATCAATTAATATGCAGAATAAATTTTATCCGGGTATATCTCGAGTATTTCTTAATATATATAATAATTAGAAATTTTAATACTTCCTAGTAAATAAAAAACGCATCTTATTACTTTCTTTTTGAAAACTTTCGAATTTTATAATTCAATCACCATTTTGTTGATCTTATACAGATATAAAACAAAATATTTTTGCCGTTGAAAATACGTAAGTACACTTGAACTTGTCAGAAACGTAAAATTTTTTATTGTCATTTTGAGATAAAAATTAATATTTGCAATGAAAAAAATATGAATATAATTAGTTATTACTAACTAATTAAAAATTAATTAATTAACCAGCACATAGTTTAAAAAATGATTGGTAGAATTCTAATTTAGAGAAAAAAACATTTACGTTATATAATAAAATGATCCGATTAAATGATTCATAATATTTTTAATGTTATGAACGTCAATGATGTTTCTAAAGCATTTAAATAATTATCTAATTTCAAACACACTTGAAAATATTTATATTTACTTAAAACGTTTTATCTTCAAAATTTGGAAGAAACTAATATTTTTCTTTAAAAAATTGCACAGAATTCTAATGAGTCATAATACTCGTTTTAATAATATGAGTCATAATTTATTCCATTTATTTCCATAATATGAGTCATAATTTACAGAGAATAAGAGGTTATTTTAAGTTCCATATGATAGGGTTTGACCAATTTATTTTTCATATTTGTAAAGATAATAAATCTTGCATCAGCTTTTACATTGGTACAAATTTACATTTAAATTAAGTTTCACGAAATAGTTAAATCAAACTTTTTCATAATATCTTATTGCTAGTCATTACTATTTATATTTCATATTCTCTCCTTACAAGAACAATTGAAACTACTTTTTCGGAAGTATTACTTCACTAGCATTTCAACGACATAGATACGAAAACCAAATGCAAAATTTCGGGATAAGAATTCTGGATTATATTAAGGAACATTTAAGTAATTCTTATAGTTAAGCCCAGATAGGCGAAAAGATAATAATTTGTTGATGGTTCTAAACAAAATAAATAAATAAACATTATTCTTTCAAATAAAGCTGTCAGATTTTTTAAAAAATATTCAACCTATAAAGTAATTTTTAAATTTTTTTTCTTTCATTCAAAGAAGTTATTCTGTCGAATCTAATGTAATATTTTTATCCGAATTCATAAAAGAAGTTTTGAGTAGTTGATGCCAAAACATTTCAGTCATGCTGTTATAAATCTCAAAAATGCATATTTTATAATGTATTACTTCTATAATTACATAATACTTTTTTATTAACTTAAGAAGAAAATAATATTTTCTTCTTCTAAAGTAATTGTGACACTCAAGATTTATCAGATTTCAGAAAGATATCAATTATGTTGAAGAAAAATTAAATTTTTGTGAATCTGTTTTCTTTTAACCCTTTTATTGTGTTCGCAATATAATGTTAATTAATTATTATCAATTCAATAGCCATTTATTACTACAATGGTGTATGTAATACCGCACAAAAAATTTTAGGTAAAATATTTGTATTATATTATTCATACATTTGTTCTTGTTTCAGTAAGCATTAAGCTCTTATTTGTAAATGACTGTGATGTCTTCTTTTAGCTGCATTTAAAAGAGGCTTGTATTTTGATAAAATTTCTTTTCTTATCAAATTACTTTAATCTTAAGTTTTTTTTAGAAAAGATTTTTTTTTATAAACTTTTATTTTGAATTCATTTTTGCTGGACATGAGCTCATATAAACTCTTTAAAAACTATAATAAATATGTTTTTTTAATTAATACGCTCCGAAAATTGTTAAAATAAAAATCACTGCATCTTGATTCATTTATTTAACATTTATTTTCCTGAAAGTATTCATATTTCGTTTTGTTTTTTTTTATGTCAAAGCTAAGTTTCTTTTCATCCTAACTTTTTACGTTAAATGGTTAAAACGCTTTCTTCAATGAAAAATGGCTTGAAACTTTTAATGGAATCTAGCAATGATTCATGAATGAGAGATAACCTTTTAAAGACCAAGTAAGTTTCCCTTTTGAGGCTAAAATCTCATCTATTATTTAAAAATTCCAAAACTTTACATGGCAATCCTTTTGAGATGGCAGGTTAGTATGATCTTAAATCTAATTCTTAACTGAGTTTCCTAAGAATTTTGAGCCTTTATAAATCATTCCAAAATTAAATTGTCAGGTCAGTATTCTCACAATATGTTTTTACTCTCATTTGTGTGAATCATTTTTCTAATTAGAGCAAACTCGAAAATTTCCTGGACAGTCCTGTTGAGATAGTAAGTTAGTAATCTTTGAGCAGAATTTAAAAAATTCACATGTTGTATGACTACAACCTAAGCTTATAAACTACACTCCAGACTAGAATTTACCTAGGTTTTCTAGGCTATGGTGGTCTATGGTGCTTATTCAAGGCGTCCGTAATATCAGTATCTTAGTAATACAGTACTCTCTCGGTAATCCGGCAGATATCGGACCAAGAGTACCGCCGTACTACCGAAAACGCCAAATTATTGGAAAACCATTAAAAATTACCTATTTAAATAGCAAAAACTCTACATTATTGTATTAAATTTTGTACAGTGCACACAAATAAAGTGTCAAATACACAAAATAACTAAAACTGCAAAAAATTTACTATTTTGTATTAATGGTCTACATTAGTCCATTGAAGTTAAAGGCGAAAAATAATTTTCTATGATTTGTAAGCCAGTGTGTAAAAATACCGGATTACTGGCAGGACTGGAGAAGGAAAGTGCCGAATTATAGAGGGGGAGTACTGTATTTAATAAAAGAAATTTAATTTTTAAAATATATACACATATATTATATATATACTGAGACAGAAAAAAGTTTGGCTCATTAGCTGGCACAAAGTTTTTCTTATTACAGAATCATAACATTTAATAAAGTTACATTTTCTCTTGATTGAATTACGAAAGTTGTGAAATAGATTTTCAGTTAAATTTATCAAATGTTTCTTATCTGTAACATTTTCATACATAACTTATAATAAAAATATTAATTTTTTAAAGAAACAAGTATGTTCAAAAGAAAATTTTAATGCTTAACGAATGCCATTGAGACGAAAAGGGTGATGGTTCCTACATTTTTTTTCAAGCCATACCTTCAATACTTTTAATTTCTTAATCGAGATCATTCTTTTATAATCTCACCGACTCCATTTTCTTTACATTCAAGAAACTATTTCTAAAAATCTTATAGAAATGCGGTCGGTTAATGATTCGTTACATCTTTTCTTTTCCCCAATTTTTACATTTTTAAATCTAAATGTTATTAACTTATTGATATTATTAATTTTTGATTAAAATAACAATTTCTCATCTGTATGAAGCAAGATATCAAGTAAGTTTTTTGACATTCTTGTTCAGCTTTATTCTTAAGGTGTAATAACTAATAATTGATAATACCAATAATTGAACAAATGCAATTGCTAGTGGCAGTGTAAATTATTAGATTATCACATTTTGTTTTCTGTAGCTTCCTACGCTTATCTATTAACATATTATGATTTTAAAATTAGAAATTACAGAATAAATTGCTTGTATTACGCTTAGTTTAATTCAATAACATCACTGAGTCGTCATTTTCAACATGTACGTTGACCATATGATATTGACGTACATTGTAACGTTACCCTTAACTGTAGTGACGATGAATATTTAAGAGTTGTATTCCCAAACCCCCAGAAATAGTCAATTTCACTTCCATATCAAAGAATGCTGTGAAACAGTTATTCGTGTACAATTTCATTTTGACCTCATGTATATCAGAATTTTATATTTGACATGTATCTATGCACTATGTATTCTGCTGTTAAACATACATGTTATGTGTCTTGTATTCTACTCTATAATCGATATTTTATTTTCGTGTGTATCTGTTATTAAGTGTTTTCTTCTGTATTTACAAGTGTCTTTGTCTTTAGAATGCTGATAATTCTATTTCATACTTAAATTGTCGTAGGTAGTAGCATATAAACCCAAATAAGTTTAAAGGACTGTAAAATTGTTTTCTTTAACTTTATTTTCGAAAGGGAAATCATATATTTAAATCATAGAATTTTATTAGATATCATATTGATTTAGTTAAGTAAAAATATCGCTCAAAAATCTCTGTCGTGTACTTAGATATAAGAATTTTCTTACATGGAAATGCATAAGAATGTCTCTAGAAAGTAATTTAAGCAACATCTAGTAATCTCGATGCAAGTAATCTATTTTCATAATAGCGAAGAATAAATTTTAGAACTGGAGTTTGAATTCTAATTCGATTTATGAGAAAGACAATATTAAAAAATAGGTAAAATAGAATAGGATTTTTGTGTGAATCTCGTAAATTATAATTCTAAAACTTAAAATTCTGGCATCCAAGCAATTTAAATTAATTACCACCAACTTCAACACAGCTACTTTCCAACAATACCTCAAAAGAAACAACAATGTATTTTGCAATTGTAGAAAATGTTTTCTACACTTTTAAAACAAAATAGCCAGCTCTGCGTCTTTTAAACTTATTTAAATGTATTTACATTTAACAAAGATAACGTATCTGAGTGTTAACATATTTTTGCACAAAAAATCGGCTCTTTTATAACTCGTACTAAAAAAGAATTAAAAGAAATTTATGGCGAAGAAGAAAAAAAAATATATAACTTTCGGGCATACTTATCCCTGCTTTTATAAAAAAAAAATATATTAATTACCTGATTAATATATTTTCATAATGCACTGGTTGGAAATGCAAAGAAAAGATAGAAAATCCGAATAGTAAAATTATATATATATTTTTTTCGATCTTCATATCTGAGAAATTATGCAATTTTATTGTCCATTGTTTGAAATGCCATATATATCTACATTTCATCGTCTTGTATATTCACCACAATTTCTGATTATTAATATGAATGTAGTGTTTTCTACTTTATCATTGATGTATATAAATTGGAGATGCTGCATTTAAGAGAGAAAAAGTCTAACATCCTGTTAAATGCCCTGTATGAAATCCTTGTTCTCTTTAAGGAAATTATGCGAAAGAAATGCATGATGCAATCGATTCTATTTTCAATGGTGCTTATGGTATGAAGAATGTTATATTCAAGTTTGCCATTTCTAAGTGTCCCATGCAGATGTATCGTTGTGTAAAACATCATATTAAAGAATATTGATTATAAGTATATTGAAATAAATTACTTGTAGCATAATTCTTTCATAGTTTTTTCTCTTCTTCAATATACAACACACTGATTTTTTTAAAAAAAATTAAAACTGAAGATTTAAAAAGATTTTGGAATAGGTTTCCGGGAACTATTAAATCCACTTTAATGCTATGCAACTATGAATTCATTACAATAAAATAAAGACTTATTTAATTGCTCACAAACATACACAAGAAATTTCCAAAGTTCAATAGTATTCTCTGAAAGCTTGAACATCATCCAGATTGTACTCATTTCAAGCTATGAGAACGGTTCAAAGAGCAGGAATGGGGAAATGAGGTGTTAGGAAAGGTAATGAGGTAAGTCTACGTAATACTACCCATTGATCGTTTCCCCCTTTTCTAAGAAATCCACGAGTATGACGCCTTTCGTATCCCAAAAAAATTGTTGCCATAACTACTGTCGTAGTGGATATATGAACTCAAGGATTTCAGTATTATGCCATTATAATGAAGTAATTGTAAATACTCCAACAGTTTTAGACAGGTTATTGTTAGAGAGAACATCGTTGCAGAAATCCTATCCTAACTAAAGTGAGAGCTAATATTTAAGAATTTAGAATAAGTTTGGGGAGGTTCTAATAATCCTAGGAACCCCAATTTTTAAGTAAATATCTAAGTAATAAATTTCTCCATTACTTTTATTAGTTTGTATAAATTTTAAATTAAATGGATAAAAAGATAAATCAGGTTGAAATTCTGGGTTATATTTATTTTGAAATATTATTAGTTTATCAAAGTATCTAAACAAAGTATAATTATTATTATAAATAAAATTTTATTCATAGACGTTTAAGTATATGTTAGCCAAACTATTACTAGTAGGACCATCTTGTGACAAGCTTTTAATTTGTTTATATTTATCATTTAAAAAATGTAGTCTTTCTTTAAAATTAAATTAATTAGAAATTTAAATTTTTCAGAAAAAATAGAACTATTAATTTTTAACTTTTTTAAAATAAACAAGAGGAGATTTAATTAAATCCTCAATGTTTAACAAATTAAACATATCTTCAGAATAAGTTATTTTTAGCATAATTATAAGTTACTCATACAAAAGTCTAAGAACAGTAAATGGAGTGTGATTCTCCTTTAAGGAAAAAAATCTATGAGCAGGAAAAAGTCTTTTTTACATAATATCAATTGATAGTACCAGTAATCTGCTTTGAAAACAGCATTTTTTTTAATATAAATACGTTGAGAGATTTCTGAACATTTTGAAAACATTTTAAAGGTTTAACGGATTTATTTATTAGCGTCGTAATAAGAAGCAACACGGGGCCTATTGCTTAGGGACCTCTTAATTTTGAACGTCAGTCAAGTGGCGAGGATAACTTCTGAGCTGGTTCCTCCCTCTTCAAACTGCTGCACCACGCTTACAGGGAGACATTGAGCCTCGACAGATTTAACGTGTATTAGCTTCACTACTCGGTAGATCTTTAAAGGCGTTAGAACTTGAACCTACGATTCGATGGAAACTACTCCGGCTGTGTACTCGGGAGCATGATCACTTAGCTACCACAGTCACACACTTTAAAGCGTGGGTGTCCAACTTTTTTACTTTCCTGGATCGCATTGGAAGAAGACAAATTGTTTAGAACCGTGCAAAATTAATTCAACTCTAGGACTTTAAAAAAAGTGCATAACAAACAAACAAAATATGAAAAATATGTAATTAAAATATTTAAGTAATATAAATATAATTATTTGTGAGTTTTGTGTTATAAAGGCTTCAACTTGGAATTAGATTAATATTTTTATACATCTAAAATGTCATTTTTTATATAACATTTCATTGTAAATTTTATAAGAATTAAGATAGATAGAAATTATAAACTTAACGTGATATTTGGTATTGAATTTAATAAACTAACGCATCGATATATAGTTCGATAGAAACCTTGGCAATGCTCAAAGAGTTCCCAAAGTATTCATCCAATAACTTAGATCTAATTTTACTCTTAGTACACTTTAACATTAAATAATTGATCACAAATGTCTTCTGACCAATGATGACATGAATAACAAATGATTGATGATGTCTTTCGGCAGGCATGATTTGAAGAAAAAAATCCAGTACAAATATTTTATGAAGTTTCTTTTTAAGTTGAATGTCAGATTGAAAATATATACATTCCATTCGAAAATTTGATGGAAGTGTATATGTACCGACTATAAATAGAATCGGAAAAATAAAAAGCATTTTATATTTTTTTCTAAAACCACGAAATTTATTTTCAAACTCTTATATCGAATCACAGATAAGGCTACGTATCTCCCCCATCTTTAAGCTTATGTTTGGCCAATCAATTGAAATACAAAAAAAAGTATATTTATTTGGATTTTCCAAAATATAAATTATATTTGGAACGTATTTATGGTTTGAAATATTGTACAGATAAATTAAATTTTATTTTGAAAATGCATGTTTAATTCGTTTAAATGGACAATCATATCTACTAAATATGCTAAATCTGCAAGTCACTTGGCGTTATCAAGTTCTGCTACACATTTTGCTTTCAATATCATAATCGATTTGATTTCTTTAAGTACGTCATAAAATCTTTTTAACATTTGGCCTCGACTGAGCCACCTCATTTCTGTAAAATATACGATATCGCCATACTCATCATCTAAATATGTAAGAAAATTCTGTAATTGGCGATGACTAAATCTCCGGGCTCGTATAAAATTCGTAGTCTTGGCGACGATTTGCATGGTGGTTCATTTTTAAATCTTTTCCGCATACATTTTCTTTGTGTATTCTGTAATGGTACTTCCAATGAGAGCTTACCATAACAATGGTATCATATATTAATTTTACATACAACTCTTTCTTACATATCGTAGCTGGGACACCAACCGTCCATAACTAACCCAGATATTCTGCGAAGAGACAAAGAAAACCACTCAGATTAGTGTTTTTTTCACTGCATTAAATAAATTTCTTGATGTTGTCATGTCCTTTAATTGTAATAACGAAGCCATTTCTTTAGAAACATTATAATCGTTATTGATACCTCTATAAAAAATGGCAAATTGTGTAGTATCAGATGCACCAATTCTCTCATTTCATTTTAAAAATAAAATTTAAAACTACAAGCTTTCCTGTTCGAATCCTGTCAGACAGATTTTCTGAGATCGCCAGTTCTCCTGACAAGCTGATTAAAAGTATCGTTTTTCTTAACAGAGAAAATATCTACCTCGCCTTCTATGCATTGCTTAATAAACTCACCATCTGAAAATGTTTTTGATTTTTTTGACAATTAAATTTGTGACTATATAAAAGATTCTGTCTGAATAGTACTGTAGTTAAAAAAAAACTTTTGTTGAGATACCAAGGTTTTTAGTACTGCTATTCTGTTTTTACAACACGCATCGAATTTGGAGTCATATTTTTTAGCACAATATCTTTTCAAATTATACTCTTTTAAGACAGGTATGAGAACATGATAACAAAAACTATGGAGAGGGCTTCACTGACCATTTTCTTTGAATAATCTTCTTTCAACGACATATTTCCTTGTTCTATTACAGGATTTCGTTGAGACGTAAAAGCCAAACTAAAACATCAAAATTTTCAAACTAAAGATAAGGATAATAATAGAAATAAACAATAATGTTTATTTTTATGAAAAAAACCTAGCAAGAATATAACAATAAATGAGTGAAAAATATATTAACCAACTTTAAACAGAAGATAAATCCCGTTGAGCTAATAGCTATTTCATTTTCTTCACTCACTTTACAAAAAACACTCGTAATGTCAATTAAACTTATCTTACCGTATAACTGCTCTCAAACTATGCAAAAATAACGAAATATGCGAAGTATCACGAAATGCATGACTGAGATAATCGTTCATCTGATTGCAACAGTAAAATGAATCATGACGATGTGGCTATTGCTCTTTATTCGGGTTCTCCAGAAGAATAAGACCGATTTCAGTTAAAGCAGCAGTTTAGCAATCGAATGACAGAGAATGTAACAAATGTTATGTTTAAATAGGAATCACCTATCTTTCTCCATACTCAGTCAACTCACACCCCTAAGCGACAATCTCCACCCATGCAAGTGCCTCTTTCCGGTTCTCATCTCCGCTAGTTGAATCAACACAAAGGACAATATTCGAAGCTAGGGTCTTCAGCCCTGTCAACTAGTTAAATGGCAAGAGAGTTGAATTAGCTATGCCACCTTGTCTGAAATCAGACTAAGGTTGTCTATTGTAAAATAGCTGCAGGCATTTTAAATGGATTTCTCCCTCCCAAAGTTACCTATTTTCTGTCGGCGCGGATAAATCACGAATATTGACTCTCATTATAACTCAAGGCTATTCCCGAGCTCCTGCTTGGCACAAGAATTTCTATAATGTTCAGCCACGATGGAAGGGAAGGGGACTATTTGAAAGAGGTAATTTAGCACAAAAACTCTTGAATAAAATTTAAGGAGTTCCATTTTATTTCAGTGAGAGTATTGATATTTCTACCGCCAAGCGCTCCCTTCTTGGGCTGCATTGATACATATTTTGGTCCACTGATGGGACACCTTTGCTTTAAAGGCTTCGCCACTTTGTTTAAACTTAAGCATCCATCTCAAGGGTAAAAGTGAAGCAAATAATAACCTTCACGAATATTAATACTAGCCAACTGCTAAATAACTAACATATAAGAATCTGTAAAATAAATTAGAATAGATTAGACAACCCCCACCTATTGACCAAATTCGATCAATGAATATTTTAAAAACTTCATTCTAAATCAAATAGCCTACGTACATAGCAAAGGGTTACATATCCGAAAGCAATTATTTTCCCTTATCGGCTTCGAACTTTGAAAAATCTTTGAATTTTCCATCTTTCTGCTCGGTTTTTTTCGGTGTCATTAGATCATAATTTTGGAAGTACTTTGTCTTTAATGTGGCCGCAGTAGCCTGTCGTTATGGTCGCGGATTCGTGGCTGGCGATTTTCGTCGAGTCGTGGGTTCGAATCATGGGGCCACAAAAGACCTGCCGTGTAGCCAGGGCTGATGCTCGTTAAATTTGTCGAACTCCAAAATCCTCCCGTTGAAGTGGTGTGGAAGTTAGGAGAGGGTGGGCCAGCTCAGGTGTCCTCCTCGTCACTTGATCGAGGCTCAAAATTAAGAGGTCCGTCGTCAATAGCCCTAGCGTTGCTTCTAATGCGACGTTAATAAAATCAATCCAATAGAATTTTATCTTTAGTCTCTCACAGATACTTCTTATGTATCTCAAATAATAATTATTCTAACAGTATTTTTAAATATTCCAACTTTAATGTTTTGTGAACTAATTTTTCTAGATTTTAGCTGATTTCCTAATGATTACCAGAATTTGAATTAATACATTATTTGTTTTATGAATACGAATTTTTTTAAGCGATATTTTAACACAACGCATGACTATTAGCATTTGAATGATTTTCACGCTTTTTAAAATTAAATAATCACTCGTCAAGTGACTTGCATCCAAATATCATATTTTTCGATGCATATATTATCGTCAAATTCTGTGCAGAATGCTTCAAAATATAACCAGAGAGCACATTTATAAGTTGTTACCGTTCCAGTAAGGAAAAAACCCCAGTGTATTGTGACCACCCACCCAAGGAGTTACGAATTGTATGTCTCTCAAAAGTTGCTCTTAATTTTGTGTGATGATTGAAGTTATCCCTCCCCAAACAATATATGGGTGATTAACATAAGTTTTTGAATCGAGAAATCAATTTCTATCATTAGTATTGTTTCGAAATGCAAACCTTTTAACTGCTACTTTTATATAGAAAAAAATACCTTAAAATAATATCCATAGAATTTACAAGTAAATTTAAAGGGACCTTAAAGATGATTCCTTCCACATTTAAGTAGAAATGAGAATTCTAAGAAAATAATTTTTAAAAGCATTATTAATGTTATTCTTCCTTTTAATAGCGTAGAAATGAAGAGTATGTGCACGTGTGCTGTTCCTTGAAATTACATAAAATTGCAGAGAAGTGCAGTTTCTACATCGTGAAATGTTCTTACTTTCAACAATATCCGTTATTATAATATTTAAATAAGTTTTAATAATATTGCACTATTTCATTGTTTAATCATGGTGTCGTTTGAATTTATTTTGTAAGCTAGTCTGACACATACGCATTTTATTTTCAGCCATCTGTAATCCAAACCGAAAGAATAAAATCTAAAAGGGATGGTACTCCATTGCGAAAGAGAAAACCTCAGACCAACTCTTGGGAAATCGTGCGCAGAAGTTGTTTTTAGAATAACGTAAAAAAACTGTGAGCAGGTCGTATTGTAGAAGAGGTTTCAGGATTAGCTTTCGGCAAAAATCGACATACGAACAGATAAAGAAAATTTTCTGTTGGACAGTTCAAACCTTTAAATTAATGAGTTGACTTCAGTTTATCCAATCTAGAGAACTAAGAATACATTCTCTTCCTGCTTTATTTGCCAATTCGCTATTATTAAATGCTTTAGGGTGGAGCATATGTCGTCAGTCCTTCTCAGATTAAAGATCTTTTATTTAGACTTATCCCCGACCTTCGACACTATAATTTTTTGACTACCTTAAAAAGTGAGGCTCACAATCCTACAACAGAGAATGACCTAGGATATCAGATACAGGACACGAAGTACGCCAAAAATAAATACTTTTTGGGTGTGTTGTGATACCGGTTTAAACGGCTTTCTCCACATTCTTTTTCTTACCTGATGGAAATTCTGAAAATTCTATATTAAATCATGAGCGTTTCAGGTTTTTCTTTGCAAACACGCTACAATAATTTCATAAGTTGAATTGATAATGATTTTATTAAATATGGTTAAGTGCTTGAATAGTATAATAAATAATCAAATGTAACGAGTTCTTAATTCACATGAATGCTTCCACTTACAGAAATAAATAAAAAGAAAAACACAATCACAAGAAACAGTAAAACTTATTAAAAAGGAAAAAAAGTCGATGGTGCAATTATTTTAGTGATTATAATATATATATATATATATATATATATATATATATATATATATATATACTTTGAAAATATTGAATTTAAAACATTTCGTGTTTAAGTCGGGGCACAATAAGCATACTCTATAATCGAGAAGTAACGAATTTATTTTTTCTTCATGCGAGAGGGAGGGAGGGACTAACGCCGGGCGCAACAACATACGTCCACTAATTCTTATATTTGGGTGAAAAGTGCCAGAGAATTTTCCCTGTTTCTCCAGGGAAGTTAAATTAAGAATAATACAGATAACACACATGGTAATAGATGTTGGGATCTTTACATATTTTACATGGAGTCTGAGGGTGAGGTAGGGAGTAACCCTATTACTTCAGAGAATGGGGAATGCTGACCTAAGTGTCATCAGAAATCGCGTGATCGCATAAATTAAAAGATTAAAATGATTGGAATCACGAAATAGCGATGAACATATCAGTATGGTGGTAGAATAAATTAGGAAATTAATTAGATTTAAGGAAAATCATGACATATATATATATATATGTGTGTGTGTGT
>BMAW01080882.1:2012285-2105075 GCA_019974015.1 Nephila pilipes
ATTATGGAATTTTTTACATCATTTTAAACTTTCACGTAATTGTACTTTCTTATAGCAAAACAACGAAATATTTCAAAAGGCCAATT
Organism: Nephila pilipes; assembly: GCA_019974015.1. Taxonomy (NCBI): domain Eukaryota; kingdom Metazoa; phylum Arthropoda; class Arachnida; order Araneae; family Nephilidae; genus Nephila; species Nephila pilipes. The sequence continues at coordinate 2,012,372 of BMAW01080882.1, forward strand.
TTATCTACAATTGAATTCAAGTCGACCGCTCGTGGTCACTTTTGATGTTTGCTATTCTTCATATAGTAATACAATAGCATTTTGGGCGAGTGTCATAATCCCCTTGGCACTCTCTAGATACGCCACTTCTGACAAGTATTCTTCATTTCCATCACAAAGCGAAAGATATATGACGTGGTTTTCAGAAATTAAATTTCATTAATGGAAAGCATAAAAATAGATTCATGAAACTTTACTAGTGGGAGTATAAATATACGTTTTAATACAACTAATTATGCAAGCAAATTTTCATAAAAAATTTTTTTATATGTGATTATTTTATTGTGCAGAATTAATAATTATACATAACAATTTGGCTCTCAGTGAATTGAATTTCACTGAAGTCCACACTCTTGATGATACCATTGAATGCATTAAAAATAGAGGATACATTTAAACCTTGAGCAAGAGATATGTAGAGGAAAAATTTTGAAAACTATTGAATTGGAAAATGTAAAAAAATACGTACTATTTTTCTTTTAAAACTCTTCAATAACAAGTTACATTTAATTTTTTTCATGGATCATAGAAAATAATAGTAATTATCGTTAGTAATATTTCTAACTATAGAATTGCATTTAATGGCTAATTTTGTTGGGATGCACAACAAGAATAAGATAAAACAATGCAGCTAATCAAGACCTATTATAAATAATATGTGCAGTTAAATGTAAGTATTTATGAAGTGAATTAATTAATATTATGACCATTCCATGTATGAATAGAAAACAAAAATTTGACATTCATAAAAATATTTTTTTATTGCATTCTTGTGCATATATGGAAGGAGAGTTCTGGATTTTCTTTTTACATGCCTAACTTTTTCCAATTAGCGTATGAAACAAATTGGAATAAATTTTCGATGAAAATGACATGGCGCCATCTAGTGATCAATATAAAAAATATTCTGATTCTATTCCTCACTATGGCCTGGATAATAAAGATCAATCAAATAACTAAAAAGGATCGGTAAAATGTCCTGGGGAATGAAAAAGGTTACCAATTCAATCTTTAAAATAACCTAAAAATAACTAGCCAATGCTTTAAAATGATAAAATATCAAGACATAGTACAATTTATAATATTAATCGTAACGATTCGACTTAAAATTTCCACTTATTCATAACTTTATTATAAACTCAGAATAGCATTAAAATTTTCAAACATGGATGATTATTTTGAAGAAAAATCATATGCATTCAGATTATAACCCAAGTACATTTAGTCAATAAATCTATTTAAAATTTTCATAAAATTGATTAAAATAACAAAAAGTTATAATTTCAAAAACAAAAACAAAAAAAAAAAAAAAAAAGACCGAAAAATGTTTCAGAAATTAAAATATTGATAATAAAAGAATGAAAATTGGTAGAAAATGACAAAATACAATTTTTTTATTAACATGCGTTTTCTTAATCTGAAAGTGATGATCAAAATTGAGGTATAAGTCAGTAACATCTACACTGTCTGCGATGAGTTAGTCAAAAGATACGTATGATAGAAATCGTGAACATAATTGTTACTTCTTTCTTCTAAATACAATAAAAAGCAATGAAAAGATGAATTTTCTTTTTTATTTAAAATGTAAATGTTCGAAAAAATGAGACTCATGAGAATTCTGATAAGAGAAATACAAGGGAATCATCCGATTTCAAAATGTTATAATTAAATAAACAAATGACACAGAATGATAAGTAATACATAAATGCAAAGAGAATATATAGAATTGTTTTTATAAATGTTTGTTATAACTTCCTTTAGTTACAAGTCTAATGTCATTCGACATGAAAATTCCTGTCAAACACATTATAAAGTGTCAAAGGTATTTGATTATACAGCAGCCGCAGAAACATGATGTTTGAGTTCAAATAAATTTGTGGGAAATGGTGGCGCATACACTTTGTCTTTTACAAGCCCCCAAAAGAGGAAATCGAAAGGGTTATATCAGGTGACTTAGGCGACTAGCTGTGTAATAACAAGTCATCTGGTCCACTGCGACCGATTCAACTTCCAGGTAACTCTGTGAAAGCTGCAAAACAGTTTTTATGAAATAGTTTCACAAACACACTAGAGCCATCTATTGTTCACAATATAAGACTTCTACAGTTTTCTTTTGTATTAATGTATTACCTATCATTCAGTGTCATTTAGTTTTGAAAATATGGAATTTTGAAATCGGATTATTCATTTTGAATAACCCTGTAGTTTAATTCATTTCCGAGCAGGATTTTATTCAGTATTAGATGTTGAAAATTACTGACTGAAGTTCAAAATTCACTAAGATGCTCAAAACTATTGACTGATGTTGCCATTAAAAATAGTAGAGCTAGGGAAATTTTCATAAGCAATTAGCATTTAGAAAATATAGTATTTTTTTATGTGGAATTTATGCATTTTATAAATAAGAACAACAACGATGAAGACTGGAATATCATTCACAAGTTCTCAAATAACATCAATTTGTGTATCAGTATAAATTTCCTAACTTCACGCTATATCCATTCAATAGACTTTTTGTTATTTCGCAGTTTAGAACTACTGTCAAATGATGAGGAAAAATGACCTGAGATGTGCGTCTTATTCTAAGCTTCCACACTATGTTATGGAATTAAAAATTCATTTGGATTAAAACTGCAGCAACCCACATCATGATAATCCTTATAGGAATCGGAATTCGAAAACACAGCCAATGAAATGCAAATCCAGTTCTACCACCAGAATATCCCGGCACCCAAATGACTTATGAGACGACACTAGAAAGAAGAGGAAAAGAAAAATATGCGTGTAAAAGTAAAATTTATAGAGCAGAAAAATACATAAAGTAGTGAAATTATCCGGGAAAAAATGCCCCTTAGGCGCTTACGTTCTTTAGGTAAGTACCCTGGATTTACGACCCTCAGATATCCAAGTGATCTCTCCTCTCTCCCTGTCTTTGGTAAACACAACTGACACGCCCTCCGAATGCCCTAGCGATTTCCCCCCATTATCGAAACCCCTTCATGTAACAAATACTTACGTTTTTTTTCTCTCCACTTCTTTCATGTTACGTCTAAATCACAGATATTCATTTGTAACAATGATCCTGAATACTTCTGGTTTTTAGTAAGTGAGAGAGTATTTGGCATAAATTGTGTGTGTGACCAAATGTAACTCAACTTCTACTTAGTAACAAATAGTATTACAGTTATGAAATTTAATAGCAAATAATAAAATTAGTTGTGTGAATCATAAAGCTCATCATTCATTAACAAATATTAAAATTCTCGGTTTGATGATGAGGTGGGAATTTCATTGTTTAATAAATGAATTACGAAGTTCATCTTTGAATCTGAATTAAATTCAACACATACACTTACATATTATATATATATATATATAATATGTAAGTGTATATATATATATATATATATATATATATATATATATATATATATATTCACACATACATGTATACACACATATATATAGTTTCTCAGAAGTAACTGTTACTTCAATTACTACTATTCATATTCATTGATGTCAACGATCACTTTTACTTATTTAAGAGAATCGATGGTTTTCTGAGATAAAGAAATGAATGGATGAGCAACGTCATGATATATTAACCATACTAAGAGTCTGCGTGACACTCACTCGAGAAAAGTAATGCATCTTGTCAGCTTCCATTAAGAGCTATCTGAACCTCAGATAAGCTCCTCAGGAATGGGACTAGCTATCTTTTAAGATATTAGGCAGTGCTAAAGGAAACGTAATAAATTGTTATAAGATCAGCTAGTCTGAGAGAGAGAGAGAGAGAAATAACGAAAGGAAAATCAAAAACAATACACAAGGGAGTTTCCTACTTTTTTTATACGTGAAACTAGAATAAATTTTATTTCCTGTACAAGTAAGAATTTCATCACGCTTTATTATAAAGATTTTTTAAAGCAGTATATATTTATATTTTCTGTACATAAATATATGTTTGCAGCATTTTCATGTTTAATTCGTGAAATATTTTTAAGCTTATAGCTTACTTTTGACATTGAGGGATAAGTATATTAAATTTATGAAGTTTTTTCAATACGCTCACTAAAAAAAAGGATGGTGAATGTCAAATGCAATCAAAACTTTAAGCTCTTTCTTGTAGACTAGGATAATTAAATCAAAGACAAATATGCCTCTTTTAGATTCAGTAAAAATATAAAAGGCTCATTGGTGATATATGGGATAAATTTGACTCTCGTAATTCGATATAAATGGAAACTATCTTTAGAAACAGTCAAATGAAATACATTGAAAAATATTCGGGTATGAGAAGTCGAAGGAAAATGAAGAAAAAATTTTATAACTCTATACCAATATATATATATATATATATATATAAAAGCACATCCGAAACTCTTATCATATTGTATAACTTAGAATTATATCTAAAGGAATGCATTATGATAGTACGGAATGTTCCAAAATAATTCTATTGAACTCGTTGTTCCATTTCTTTCACGCTCCTGTCATAACTTCTCAAATTGAGAGTCGCATTGCCGAATCTGGAAACTGCAAATATTTCAGTAAAACTGAAAAATTCTGGGCTCGCAAAGAAACTTCTCAGAACTTTCCAAAGATATGAAAATTCCGATTACTAACCTTGCTATTGCATGTAGGAATACGATAACATTCAAGAGGAAAATTCGATAACTCTCAAGTAGAAAAAGGAAGTTGTTATATTTTTAACTAAGAGGAATTTGATTTTTGTTGATTTTTTCGACAATGAATTATGGCTTTATGGGAGTTGCAGATATATTAATGAAAATAAAATAAAAAATCTGGTCTGGCAAAGATATTTCAAAGCTTTGCAAAGGTATGAATTTCGATTACCAACCGTTGTTTTTGCTTGCAGGAATGCTATAACTTTCAAAAGGAAAATACAATAACTCTTACGTTAAGGAATGAAGTTGATATATATTTAACAGAGCAGAAATTCAATTTTCATTGATTTTTTCACAACAGATAATGCTTTTTAAATGAATACATTATTTGTCAGATGTATGATATGATGTGATTGTTTATTAACGTCGCACTGAGAAGCAACATGAAGGTTATAGGCCAAATGCCCAAGGGAACCGAGTTCACCCAAATGGCTTAGAGCTCGCCTGTCCAACCTAAAAGACTTTGTGGACAGCTTGGGAGGTGCATTTTATTCCGCTGTGTCGCTTTATATATATATATATATATAATGTGGTGCTCGAGCCATGATGCCTCTAAAGACTCACTGTGTAGACTTGCACGTTGAATTTGTCGAAGCCCAAAGTCCTCCCGTTGGCGTGGTGTGAAAGTTAGGAGAGGGATGCCTGCTCAGATGTCTCCTTGTCATTTGACCGAGGTTCAAAATTGCGAGGTCCGTTGCCAGTAATCTTCGTGTTACTTCTAGTGCGCCGTTAATAAAACCAAACCAAATATATATAATATATACATTTGGATTACAAAAACAAAAAAAAAAATATGTGTGTGTGTGTGAAAAATAGGATCTTAGAAACATTTATAATTTTGTACATGCTTTTATAATTGAAAATTACCATTTCCTTCATTTTGAAGAGTTTGCAATACGATTTAAAAAATACTTTCCTTTGAATTTTGAAATCGGAAAAGAAAATTGGGCAGATACCTAAGCCCTTCTCAATTGATATTATCAATGGGAGTTATTTGCTATTATGCATTCAACAGGATTTTTTACCGAGGTATCAAATGATAGAGATTTAAAACTTCACAATTTTTCAATAAAATAATTGTAAAATTTTTTTGCTCAGGATTAGGGCAGGTTTTAGAGCACTTTTTCAGCTTGCCCTGAACATGTTTCTTCCATTTTGTACTACGCTTTGATATACGAAGCCGTATTTTCGGCATAAGCGATAATAAAAATTTTTTTAAGAAAATTGAATAATTACATACAACGTTGCAAAAGCTCTATGGCCTGCAGTATCAAATATGCAACGAATTTTTTTTTCTTGGCATAAAATTAAAATTATATTTCCAGCTCATAACCACGAATGCTTGGATTTGATTTTGGAACATGGTCAAGTTGTATTTGAACGTGCATTTAGATATCAAAGCAAAAAAGAAGAAAAAAAGTTTTCAAAAATTCTTTATGATTACTTATCATCAAATCCTTGATTTTAATTTGGTGGTTTACCAACTTTATATCCAAGCTCACACAAAAATATTTGCTTGGGTAAAGGAGTTGAAAGTGAAGAAATTTTGAAAAGCATTACTCTAAGCCAGGGTCGGCAAGCTGCGGCCCGTCGTCAGTTTTTAATCCGATCCACGGGTTAATACAGCTTTTGCATAAAAAAAAAAAATTAGACAAGAAAAATTACAACAGCTTTTTACGGATCTTGATGGGGGAAAAAGACATCGCTAAAGACATTTCTAGACTTAAAAAATAATGAGCATCCTTCAGACTTTCAGTTTGAAGTGAATGATCTGTTTAATGAAAATATGCTCAGAAAAAGGAAGTATATCGAACCCAATTCTATGATTATCTTTCGGAACATAAATCACATTAACGGGTATTTATATTAACAATTGGGAGTACTTTACAATGTGAACGGACATTTTCGAAAATGAAGTACGTAGAATAGCAATCATTATTAACAAATGATCAATTTCAAACAATTTTTGCTGATAATGAATACTAACTCCCAACTCTTGTGAGATGAAAAATTTTCTGAGAAAGAACAATTACTTTCATTAAATTAGTACAAAATTTAACCTGTTCTGTAATGCATTTATAAATAGATGTAAATATTTTATTCTTTTCTTTGGAAGGGTCAGAACATGTACGTATAAATATAATATAAAAATATCACTTATTCATAAAAATAAAAAAAATCTATTTCCCCCTCCTCTATAAATATAATCGCCCATGTAAATATCTTCGAGTTTACTTCCCGATCTACCTACCCTAAAAATTTTATGATCCGACTCTTTTTAAAAATAGTTTGCCAACCCCTGTTTTAAGCAATCAATCCTACCGAACACGGGACCCTCTCTTTCTTCCACAGAAGCCAATAACTACACATCAATAATTGGAGAAGCGTTAATGTTATCCTGTCTCCCAAATAAAGCTCTGCTTTGACCCCTAGCTTTTCATATTAATTTTTATTATTAATTTAAATATATTTGATTTTATATAGCAGCAGTAATTACACAATTTTCAACTTAATGGATATGAAAAGGAGGCGAATGTCCCAGGAAATCAATAAATTAAATGATCCTATCTTTTCTTAGATTTACTATGACTTCTTGATATAAGATTTTGTTTGATTTGGCTTAAGAACATTTTTCTAGAGTTGCACAGAAATCCAAAAATAGCGGCAATGACAGAGAAGAGTTTTTGAGCATTAGAAGAAACGGTGGAGAGGGCGAGGCAAAATTTGGTTTGAAGTCCTCGCAAGTATACGATAGCTGTAGCCAAAAACACTTACAATGCCCCACCGATGCCGAAAACACTGCAAGAATTTAAAGAATACATTTTTGTGCAGTATTAAAAACTATTGACAGTGTGATATTACAAAATGTGTGGAGCGAACTTGATTATAGTTTAGATGTAGGTTATGTAACAAAAGGATCACATATCAAACAATTGTAACTGAAAATAAAACTTGGTTTATTTTTCTTTGATTTCGTATATCACTTTTTGTAACATGTTTAATAATTTCGAAAATATAAATATTTAAAATCTGGTCATTGATTTGTCTTAACTCTGTATATACTGAGAAAGAGAAGCACTACTTCTCTCCTACTGCGCTCATTATAAGTATCATAATCTTAATCTATATCTAGGCTGCAGACAGATTGTTTATTTATAATGAGAAAAAAAAATCTTTAGTTATGATTCTCATTTGTGTTTTCCATGAAAAGTCTTACGAGGAACTATAAATTAATTGACAGAATGAGAAAAAAAAAACCTTGTCTGCAACTTCAATTTAAAAGAACAGTAGAAGAAATCATAATTAATTTGAGTTTGGGTTCAGTTCTAGGAGATTGTTCCAGTTACATTATTGGTTTCTGAAATAAGTTTTGTATCTTATCTATCTCGAAAAAAATTGAATGTAAGAGATGGTGAAATTACAGCAATTAATTATATCGAGTGGACATTATGGTACCATTTGAACAATTCCACATTTTTTTCCAAATCGCCTAATATCGTTTTTTATACGCGTAGTTTACGAGGAAAATATGTTATATCTTAATAAATTGTTGAAATCCAAGTATTTATAATAATTGCGGAAAGTTAATAATTGTTGAAACTAATTTTTTTCATGTTAATAAGATAATAATAAGAAACTGAGATTTTTTTGTCCCCCTTTTTACTTGGCTGTGTAATACCATTTAACTCTGTGATATTTAATAATTACAAAATATCAATTTCAAAGTTAAATGTCTAGTAGAAATATAAATTAATAATTCCCATCAATATCAGCAGGCTTCTCAGATGAATATAAATCAGAGTAACAGACGAATATCTGCATTTTTTTTTTTTTTTTTTTTTTTTTGTCAAATAAGATAGAATAATTGAAATGAACGAAATATTGCTAATTTATTAACAGCTGAGATAACTCTTTTTTTTAAATGTTTATTTTGAAATGAGTTACTTGTCTTCTTAAACGAAACGGAAATAAATATTATAAATAATAATAAAAATATTGCTATATTTTCCTTCAAAAGTTGCTGATTTATAGGGGAGGAAATCATATTATGCTATCCTATTACGGCATATAAAAATGAATAAAAATAGATTTGATTGTATGTGAAATGTGCTAAAATTTAAAAAAAATCCCTAAATTAACCAAATTTATTAAATGATTCAACTGAACTAAATCAAATAATAATATGGGTTGTTTAGCCTTTTTACTGCAAATAAAAATATCCATTTCATTACAACCTGAATTCACTTATTTAAAAATTCACTTTTCAGATTATCTGGAAATTGATTGCATAGAACATTAAGAAAATAGCACAAAAACACATATTATTCATAATATATCGAAAAAATTGCTTCATTCAGGGGTCATTTTTTATTAAATTCCATATGTATTGATTTGGAGGAGTATAGGGAATAGGAAGAAACAATATTCGACATGAAACATCTGTAGGCCGAATTTTGAATGTTTGAGACAGCTGATATAAAATGTGCGTGGAAGTGTGTGTGTGTGGGGGGGTGCTTTAAAATTGGAACTGATAGTAATAAAAAAAAATAGCTTTTTCAGAATCCTGGTAAAGAAATATTCCATTTCGTGTGTTTTCATGTCAAGAATACAAATAAAGTAATAACTATATCTAAGAATTTTTAAAAACTTTCTTTTATATCATATTTCCTGAAAAAAAATCTGAATGATATAAGACTTTGAACATATGTTTTATATGAATATTTTTCACTTTAGTTTATTTTCTTTAGCTTTATGAAAGAGTTTATTCTTGTAATATATTCTTGTAGAAACATAGATATCCAATAAACAGTTTAATTTGCTTGAATTAATGATAACATTTGAATTAATTCTTAAATAATACTCTAAATATAACTACTGGTGACAGACTTGCTAGTTTTGGACTACGATGAAGTGGTCAGTAATTATTAAATTTTGAATTAATGACCCGTTAAAGCAACTCAAAAGTTATTGGCGACAAGTATCATAATTTAGAACTGAGGTCAAATGATGAGCATATAAAACCTGAACTAAAAACTCCGTCACCAAGCTTCCATTCCACGCCAACAGAGGACTTTGAGACCCATATCCATTAATAAAGCAATTACCCCCATTATTACATTCAATAAATCTTAAATATAATCAATATCAAAATAAACAGCTCGACATGAACATTGTCGACTACAAGCTCATAACTATGACGGCCAGTTACAAGAACGATGCGTAAGCTGGTATTCCATTCTCCTAACTAATTTTCTAAAGAGTAAAAAATATATATTTATTTCATTTTAATAACTTTAATTGTTATTATTTAGAACATAAATCAGTTTATCATACGGGGTAAAGTGGGGAGAGAAAACGTTTCCCCGTAGCGGAGTATATGAGCTCCAAATGTGTCCTAAATCATCGCTATATTTCATTGACAAGATGTGATACAGATTCATCTGTTTCCCTTCCCATGATGAAAATGTCTCCCTAGGTTAGCATATACTGTGTTTTTATTCATACCGCTGCCTCTTTTTTCGTGAATTGTTGTTCCATATATTTTTCAGAATACACCAATGATCCAAATAGTAACTAACCATATATATTCAACGTTGATATACATTTTATAATGAAACATATTAAATCTCTTATTAAAAATACCTCGGAGGCCACACTTTTCCTTTAACAAATTAAAATATTTTGTTTAAACGTAATTTAAAAATTATTCATTAAGTTAATTTCTGAAAAAATGAAAAAAATAAATGCCATCTCTCTGAACATACAAATCTAAAAAATACCAATTATTAATTTTCTATTGTTTAAAAATCATTCAAATGTAATCTTTGTTTTTGCTGAATGAAAAATAAAGAGTGATACAGCAATCATAACTCTGAGAATTTCCCATACTCCCTCTGCTCAGGGAGAAAAGTTTTTTGTAAAAAATCTTTAGAATACTGAGTATAAAAGCACATTTTATAATAAGAATATCTAAATAGGAAATTTTATTTTTTAAGTTAATTTTTCATTGAAACTTAAAATTAAATAACGATCTTCTGATAAAGAGTTTTTTCGCCAACACACACGTATTATTAATCAATTTTTATTCATGCTTAACATACTTTCAAAATTTTTGTCCTTACTTTAATTGTCATATATATATATATATATGTGTGTGTGTGTGTGTGTGTGTGTGTGTGTGTGTGTGTGTGTGTGTGTGTGTGAGAGAGAGAGAGAGAGAGAGAGAGAGAGAGAGAAATTTTACAATTTAATTGAATTAATTTCCTAATTTAATATACTTTAATGATCATAGTGAAAATTTCATTTTATTTCCTGATGCAATTCTATTTAATTCTTTTATTAACCTCGCTCCAAACTAGTACAGAAATTTCCCTATCAACAATTAGCCGTCATATAAAATACCTACAGATCCTTCCAACCAGTAGCATGTGATCCAACTTAATCCTTAAATGAAAATTTCCCTGAAAGAAAGATACACTCTTTTGACCTAACAAACTGAGACGAGTAGACGTATATTATATTGCGTCCTCCGCCAATTTCATGATACATTCTCTCTCTCTCTCTTACTGAACGTAAAATAAAGAATGTTTAACTCATAGAATTAGTTTTCATTCAGCCATGACTGTTGTAACAATAACAAGTTTAAAAAGTTATAAATTCAATCTTTCTAAATTAACGAAATATTATTCCTAACAATTATATATATATATATATATATATATATATATATAACACGGGTCAATTTAAAAAGATCCCCAGCCTACCATAGTAGGCATTTTTGGCAAATTAGTTTTTTTCAACATAATTCCCTTCAAGGGTGATACACTGATTATAGCGACCCTCCAACTTTTCGATACCATTTTTGTAGTACGATTTGTCCTTTGCTTCAAAATAGGCCTCAGTTTCGGCGATCACATCTTCATTCGACGAAAATTTCTTCCCAGTGAGCATTCTTTTGAGATCTGAGAACAGGAAATAGTCGCTGGGGGCCAAATCTGGAGAATACGGTGGATGAGGAAGCAATTCGAAGCCCAATTCATGGATTTTTCCCATCGTTTTCACTGACTTGTGACACGGTGCATTGCCTTGGTGAAGCAGCACTTTCTTTTTCTTCAAATGCGGCCGTTTTTCGGCGATTTCGTCCTTCAAACGGTCCAATAACGCTATGTAATAGTCGCTGTTGATGGTCCTTCCCTTTTCAAGGTAGTCAATGAAAATTATTCCATGCGCATCCCAAAATACAGACGCCATAACCTTGCCAGCCGACTGTTGCGTTTTCCCACGCTTTGGAACGGGTTCATTGTGTGCAGTCCACTCGGATGACTGTCGATTGGACTTCGGAGTGAAATGATGGAGCCATGTTTCATCCATTGTCACATACCGACGCAAAAACTCGGGTTTATTACGCTTGATCATCTTCAAACACTGCTCCGAATCATCAACTCGCCGTTGTTTTTGGTCAAAAGTGAGCTCGCGCGGCACTCACTTTGCACAGAGCTTTCTCATACCCAAATATTCGTGAATGATATGATGTACACGCTCAGTTGATATCTGTAGAGTGTCTGCTATTTCATTCAATTTCAATTTACGGTCATTCAAAATCGTTTTGTGGATTTTTTTAATGTTTTCGTCCGTAAAAACCTCTTTTGGGCGCCCACTGCGTTCACCGTCTTCGGTGCTCATTTCACCACGTCTAAACTTAGCATACCAATCCTTAATGGTTGATTTACCTGGGGCAGTGTCCGGAAACTCGGCATCAAGCCAAGTTTTTGCTTCAACTGTATTTTTTCCCTTCAAAAAGCAATATTTTATCAACACGCGGAATTCCTTTTTATCCATTTTTTTCACAATAACAAAAGTTACTTCACTTAAAATGTTATAAATCACAAACTAATGATCGGACAGCTGTCAAATTTATACACGCATCCTTCGAGGGTTAGGGCTAACTAAACAACATATGGATTTAATTCTAGTAGCACCATCTATGTATCCAATATTCCGACTCAGCAAATAACTTTATAAAAAAAATTGGCGAAACCCTTAAAATTCAAAAATCAAAGACCATGCTCCCCAAAGGGGGAATTAATCAATAGAAATTTAAAAAAGAAAGAATATAAATGAAAGGAAACAAAATTAGCTAACTTGAAATATAATCCGCTTTAAACTTCAAATGTAGACTCTAAGATCAAGAAACACACACATACACATATATATATATATCGTAAGTTAGTTAATTCATACGAATGTAGTTTTAATTTCTTGAAATGCTCAATACAGTATACACACACACACACACACACATATATATATATATTTAAACAAATAAGTTAAAAGACACCGTAATGAGTTGTAATAATTATTATTTATTTTCCAACTAAAATTTAACATAAAGAAAATTTTCAAATTGTTATAAATAATATATTTTCTCTTCGTTTAAAAAATCTTATCATCTATATAAAAAAAATGTCAAAACATCAACTTTGTATAATAAAGCTCTTTATAAATTGGTGAAGAATGGAATTTCTAGTGTATTGCATCTAAGAGTGCTAAGCTTTTAAAAAGGTTCTCCCACTAATTTTTTTTAGCTAAGTTCCAATAAGTTTTCAATAAGTTTTTTAGCTAAGTTTAATAAGATTAAGTATTAAAAATTACATATTTTCCAACGAATTTCAACATTATTCAATTTTTGGAGAGTCATGTAAATTTCGAATTATTATATCTTCAGATGTATATGAATGCTAAATTGCTTATAGATATGCATGGGGTGAATATCAGTTTTACTAAGCTGTCCTGAACTCAAAAAAATAAATAAATAAATAAGTACAAAATAAAGTAAGGAAAATTTCTATGTCTAATATTTTATTTTCAAATCTTTCCAGTAGAAAATATTTTTAATTTATTTTAAAAGCAATACGCATCGCGTATAGAAAAAACTATAAACATTAAAATTTGTAAGTTTGTTTTTTCAAATAAAATGTTCAGTTTTATTTTTTCTTTTGGGTATTTTTTTAATATATCTTAAAAGATATTTATTTTTGGGAATAGACTAAATTCTCATGAGAATTCAGAATCCTCAATCATAAATAAATAAATAAAAAAAAAGCATTTCAAAAGATTACATAAGAAGAAATTTTTAGTTTCTATAATTCAAACAATATAATTCCTTTCTTGTTAATTAACTGCGACAGAAATACCAAGGTTCTATTCAAAAAACAAACAAACAAAAAAAGACGTTCATTCATTTTGAAAGCCAGAACTGTATCAAGCCATTCCTTCCGCGTGTTATTCATAAACGCGATAGTATTGTTTATGGTGGAATCTATCGAAAATGTAATATATAAATTTTAATCCGTATCTTTATGCATTTCTGCAACGTCTTTTTTTTTTTTTTTTTTTAAGATTCTTAAGCTCTAATGCTAATCTTAAGTTTTGTTGTTTCAGTAAAACATTAGAATTAATAATCATTAAAATTAATACCGTCAAACAAAGATATGTTAATTAGTCTGTGTCAAGAAAATTTAATGATTTTTTTTCCCCATTAAAACTTGCAAAATAATGAGAGATTGAGAAATGATTCAAGTTTCTGAGTTTCACTTATGATTGAAAAACTTTTCTTGTAGTAAGCACTTACAATTTTTTTGGGGGGAAAAACATATATCGTTTAAATCTTGTTTCAAAGTCATATTTTTCATGAATACGTATTTCATTTTTTTCATGAATACGTATTTCATTTTTTTCATGTACACAATAAGCACTTCCCATGAACCAAAGTTTTAGCTTAAAACCAAAAACCATTCTAACTAGTGTTATCAAGAAGAATCTTATCAGTTGTTTGCTGGCGAAATAGTTTCGGCATCCTCTTGAACAGAGTAAAGAAATGCGATAGTTTAACTGTGTTGTTATCATAAGACAACAACATTTTAATGTGAGTCATCTGGGAAGTTACTATACTTTTACTTAAAAAAGGCGATTGCTTTTAAGCCAACACACACCAGTATAAATATAGAAAGAGTACTCATATCACTGTGTAAGCGGGGCATAGGTGATTGCACTCAGGAATGTTGCATACGGATGACCTTCGTAAGTTGTAAGGACAACGCTATACTTCTTGTCATATGACCTGAAGGTTTTTTCAGTCGTATTGGCTTGGAGATTTTGGAATGTTAAGAGGGAAAAGGAAATCTCATATATATGTGGAAATTCACGAACTCACATACACAGAAAAAATTCATATATGCATGTGTTAAATATTCAAATATATGCATGCGTCACAATTCATTTATTGTACAGATATGTGTTAAAGCGTGCAATTTTTAAATCACTTTCAATTTAAAAATAACAAATATTAATTAATGTAATGGAATGACTACAGTTTTTTATACAGCAAATGTAACAAATATAACCATTAATATGATTAAATTAACAACAAAACGTGTATTTACTTTGAGGACCATTACTTATTTAATTTAAATGTTTTTTTAAGCAAAATTATTATTTTTCTATCATAATCAATTAGAGAATTTTAGACTGTTAAGAGGGGAGGGAGAATGTGAACAAGAAATTTATGATATTTCGTTTATAATTTTTTCCCTTTATTTCTTTACAGCTCATCAACTAGACAACTCCACTTTCCAGACAGTAAAAACAAAGTAAATTCCTCAAAAAGATGGTTTTCATTTTACTTTTATTTATTAAAAAATACTTGAACTGCTTTCCCCTTAAGCATCCATTGTAACGAATGACATTTCGAGCTCGAACTATTTCATAAAATGTTGTATGTTACCATATTATTTTAATTTAGAATTTTGCGTAACGATTAGCTATAATTACATAATTTGTTTGTAAATAGGAAATACTCTTCTATTTCTCTTAGGCCATACGTAGCCAGAGTTATTATATTTATATAACTCCTTTTTTCTAGAAAATAAGGTTAAATTATTCTTATTAATATTTTCATTTCTTTTCATATTTTCAACTAATTTCTTATCATATTAACTGTAGTTTATGGTATACGTATTAAATGTAAAATTTGATTTCCATCCATCTATTAACCATTAGAATTGTCTGACAAATGTTCTAAAATAGTGCTTAATTAATTCAATGGGTTATTCACTCGTATTCTTGAAATACCCAGTTGAAAATACGCGACAGTAATACCGATTTTTTTTTTTTTAATTTTATATATTGATCCAGACTGTCTAATGACATCAAATATTTTTGTATGTTACCTTTACTTCCTTTAACATATGTTAAAACACAATAAATAGGAAAATACTTTTCAAAATAAGTTTTGAAAAATGTAAAACTCTTAGAATGGCATCACATTTTTTACTTCAAATAGTTATTCATATGTATAAAATTTTCTTTAAATTAAAGTCAACGGGAGGATTGGACCCCCGACCAGATTTAGAGGTATCAAAACTCGAACCCACGGCTCGACGAAAACAACACCGGTCACGAGTCTGTGATTATGCGACCTAGATATAAGATGTAAAAACATTTATTAAAAAAGATGTTAGATACATATGCATTCATTTCAAATTAAAACAATTCAAATAAAGAATATAAAAGGTAGACACTCTTACTATGCACTACTGATATTTTGCAGTTTCCGACAAGTCGATGCACTTCTTGAACTATTATGTAGTAGGATTAATCAGTTTATTTTTGCCTACTCGAAAAATATTTCTGAATGTTGTATTTTAAATCTTTTATACAGGGTTTACATGAAATGTTTAGTACATTTTAAAATATAATATCAAATCAACTAATTGGCTTACGAAAGTGCAATTTGGCTCCCAATGCTTCTCTTTACGAAAAGTTTTGCATGTGCAAATGGAAAAAAAAAAAAAAAAAAGAATTAGTTTTGAATTTCACCCAAAGAGGGCACTGCATCATAAAAACAGCTAAGTTGAAACTCACCATCGAAAATGCAGCACATTTATTTTTCAGAAACAGATACACATCCTTTACATGTGCAGTCCCAGCCATCATATTTCAGTGTGTGTGCCCTGCGTAGCTTGAACCACATCGAAACGGTACTCAATTTCCATCCACATATTTACTCGCATTGCTTGTAGAAGAGGATGGTTGGTTGGTTTTATTAAAGTCGCACTAGAACCTCTGTCTGAAGTTTTGAACCTCTGTCAAGTGACGAGGATTACACCTGAGTTGGCGCCCTATTTTCTTAACTTCCACACGATGCCAACACTTATAGAAGAAATTGAATTACTTGAGTGAATCGTCTCTTTAGTTCTTCGTGTCAGTAGCAGCGGAGGAGTGAACATCATCCTTTAGCCCCACGGGAAGAAACCAAAAGGAATTAAGTCTGACGAGGTGATCATACAACAAATCATATAGTCCAAGCCATCAATCAAGAAACTCTTCATCCAAATTATCTCGGACAATTTTACCAAAATAGGGACGTGCACCATCCTATTACCGAAAGACATTTGGATGCAAATGACAAACTAGAGGGACATTGAAAATTTGCATCACATCTAAATAAATTTCTTTTGTCATTGTAGGCCCAGAAAAAAGTTTAGTTTAGTTAAGTTTTTATTAACGTCGCACTAGAAGCAACACGAGGGCTATTGGCGACGGACCTCGTAATTTTGAACCACGGTCAAGTGACGAGGACGACACCTGAGCTGGCACACCCCTCTCCTAACATCCACACCACGCCAACGGGAGGACTTTGGACTCCGAACAGATTTAACGTGCATCAGCCCCGGCTACACGGCGGGTCTTTGGCGGCCAAGGATCGAACCCGTGACAGAGCGAAAACAGCCGGCCGCTAGTCCACGACCTTGACCACTAGGCTACCGCGGCCCCCAGAAAAAAGAAAGGGCCAATGATGCGATCACAAAATATGCCACACCGAATGCTAATTTTCAGACCATCGCAGCGCAGATAGTCTCAAAAATATAATACGGTTTTCTGTCCCCCATACTCTTGTGTTGTGCCTGTTAACCTTTCCAGAAGCATGAAAAGTTATTTAACATTTAAAATAATATTTAGCAAGAAATAAACATTTGCATCTCTTCGTTCGAGCATCTCTGCAGCAATATTCAAACGACGCGGGTTGTGATCTACGAACATATTTTATAATAATTGTGATAGTTATTAAAGTCACACTAAAAAGCAACTCAAGGGCTATTAACGACGGACTTCGTAATTTTGAATTTCGGTCAACGACACTTGAACTGTGGCCCGCCCCTCTCCAAACTTCCACACTACGTCAACGGGAGGACTTGGAATCTCAATAGATTTAACTTGCATCAGCCCTGCTACATAGTTGGTATTCAGTTGGCATCAGAGCTCGGACTCACGACTTGACAAAATGTCAGCCGCAAGTCCGCGACCATGACTACTGGGCTACCCGCCCATCTTGCAAAATCCTCCCTTTGTACTCCTGAAAATTCGGTTTCTTATGTAAAACCCGGCATATCTTCATACGAGAAATATCTAATATTTGCTATGTATTTCTCGTCGACTGGGTCGATCTTCCAAGTAAAAGGACCTGGGTGTAAGAAACAAGTAAAAAAAAATTACAAACGCGAACATATATTTCTGATGTATGTTTATTTAAAGCGTGATTTTGTTTTTGCTTACACATTAATTACTTCAGAAAAACTACAATGTTTTGAAAATTTCTTTTTCATTGCTTAATATGTGCATTTAAGCGTTCTGCACACACGCTTGTCAAAAAAGCTCAGTTTAGGTGGGGATTTATATTCAGGAGCCCGAATCAAATAACAAAAACTAATCATACGCATTATCAAGAATTAGTTTCAGAAGAATGGCGAAATTCATAGATATACTATAATAATGTTTACAATAAAAGGAACTTTACGTCATACTGACAATGATAAGAATATTTTCAAGTTTTCATGTACAAGAGCTCATTATCTTACATCTTGTTCATATTGGGGCCCCCTCTATAGCGCGGCCTCGGCACATAACATTCGCCTGTTCCCCAAATGGCCAGCCCTGCTCGTTGACAGTCTTGGACTGGAAGCAAATGTTCGTCGGAATCCAGTAACATTTTCCTTGGATGTGCTTAGCCTGTTACTTCTTTTCTATCCAAAATGTTTCTTTAAAAATTTGTGATGCCGACCCAAAATGCTGTTTTGAGATGGAGATGGCTTTTTGTGTGTGTATTACGACTTTTTTCATACTTTTTGTTCTTTATACGTCGATACCATATTGCATTTTAAAATATATGTGCCAGGGATATTTTTATTAATTCTCATCCTTTTCTTCGTTTATTTGCCGTGATTCAGTTTAAAAAAAAATGAGTTTGTGTGGATGGTATAACCAACCACACACACACATTCGACATTTTACAATATAAATTTCAAAATAACTCTTTAAATGGCGCAACTTTTATTTCATTCCAAATATTTCAGCAAGATACTACAGATATGCGACTGAATAATTTCACAAATCAAATTATTTATAGTTTTTATTGTAATTCTTATAAAATCCAATCATTAATTTTTTAAAAATTGTGAAAAATAAATCTATATTTTAGTATATTTTAACATACATGACGAATTAATAATTTTTTTTTCAACAAAATTGAATGATAAGCTGAAGGGGGGGGGAGTATAAATTTTTCTCTTTGTTTTATATTATTTAACAAAATTTACCTTTGTATCGGGCTGCCCTTCATTATTTAACTCTATACACATCATAATGTTTAATTAAATAGTCAATAAATTCGACGAAGAATTCGAATAAATTCGAAGAGACGACGGAAAAAGAGCAACACAATTTAACTATCATCTCAGAATATGTAAAGTCGCTCTCTCTCCAATCTCTCTTCACTCGCCTGATTCCTAGCTTAGAATTAAATAATAAAGCCTTAGCTTACCAATTAATTCGCATCGAGTGAAACATTTCTTGAACACATCACTTTCGGCTCCTTTACAACCAGGACTCTCTTCTAATCAATTTTATTACAAAAATGATCAAGTACAACACTTCACTCCAATTAACTTACAAGCATCTACCAGCTTTTCGTTATCATTTGTTCCTCTTCTCTTCTTTTCATTTCTGTTTCGCTAATATATTACAGTAATTAATTCAATTCATTATGCTTCTTATCTTCATTTAATTTACCTAATCATGTTTCATTTGATAGGCAAGGCGTCAGAATTTTATGCAATTCATATTACAAGAAGTCTTCAAAGCTAGAGAAGAGAAAAATCGTAAACAATCCAAAGTTACACTTTTATTTAGATAATAAATTTATATAATATTTGAATACATTATATTAAATATGCTTAAGAATATTTCCAGTTTAAACATGCATGATAATTTCCCCTTTGAAACAAATTATTATGCATGATCTCGAAAGAGAAAAAAAAAATGAAATCTTTTAAATTTTAAGAGAACAAAGCAAACACACAGAATGAGGTTTTTGCTTAAGAGAGGTTTCGTAATTAGATGATGAAATAATTTTAATTAAATCAGAGGAAACGCGGAAACACTTTCTTTTCTTTTCCTCTTGATTTACATTGTTTCGATTGCTTATTATTCGCCTTTAAAATAAAACTGAAGTACCGTATCAAAATATGTGTCGACAAAAAATTTGAAAACATGTGTCGCTTATGAAAGATTGCATAAATAGCCATATATTAAGGCTATCTATTATGTAAAGTTACCTATTATGTTAACTTTAAACCATACATTATGAAGTTCTAAAAGTACTTGATAAGCACGAATCTTCTGTTCCTAATAAAAAGTATTAATTGTCATGTTGATTATTAATATTCATAAAAACTTCTTTGATCTATTATATTTAATATTTATTACAAATTGCATTTTTCTTTGAGTGATAAATTGAATCTCATAATAAGCATAAATGTAGTGTGCGGAACATATCTAATAATAAAATTTAAAATGTAATATATTCACTTACACAATATATGAGAATTCTCTAAATGGGGCATTGAATGCGGTAGTATTTAAAATTCAGTCACAAAAGTAGACACTGCCGTGATGTTTGCGCAGGATTTATATTAATATCGAAGCTCTCTTACTTAAGTTTCTACTGTCCCATTCCCTATCTCAAAGTAAAGAGCTTCTAAAGTCATTTTCTGTGTTTTAGAATAATTATTATATTTATATCTTAGATTCATTTGCTCAAGGGTAAATTTCACCGAAAAATTATTCTTGCCGTTTCTCTCATAGGAACCGGATTACCACATTACCACTTACATATCATTCCCGTACCCGTACGATACACGTGGCGTAGTTTAAAATCATTTTTCTACAACTTTCAATATCCACAAACAGGTTCAGAGTCTAATTACCGCAGATATGGAGACCTGAATGAATATGCATAAATGAGATAAGTGACCAATAATTAGATTCAGGAAATGGCTGTTCAAACACGACTTATGCAACGAACATAATTACTGATTAATTTTTAAATATTTTCGGATGTAAATATTGTATGGAATTTTAACGCGCATTAGACAACGTGTGTGACGTCGTATTAAAAAAGGGACTTTTAAATACGTTAGTTATTACTCAATACTCTTGCGTGTCATTGGTATTCAAATGGCATGAATAGTCTGTAGCTTTAGTGAATAAGATAGGGTTGTTGATAAGCTTAATATAAGCGTTTAAATTTACCACGACCTTGGTTTGTAAGTTATTAAAAGCCTCACAGTTGTAGCTTTTAGATGTTTAAGGTCTAAGTTTTATAATTTGTTTAAGTATAATACAACTGTCTTTCTTTCGACTTGAATATGTAATGATTATGTAATATCTACTTTATACAAAGAAATTATGAACCATCTGGTTATAGCATTGGTAATTTAGCTGCAAAGCTTCATATTGTCAGTATATTTCTTTTTTAATATCATCCTCTCATAATCAATGTGATGTTAGTAATTTTTTACTATCATAGATTTCATTAAATGAAAAAAATACTCAATTTAGGTATTTTAAAGGAAAAATTAGCAGATTTTCAAAATTATAATAGAATCTAAAAATTCTTTATATGATTAAATGGATTTCAACAGTTGAATACAAACTACTGGAATGAATATATAAAATATTGATTCATTTAACCCAACATAATAAATTATTAAAGTAATGTCTGTATATGCATGAAATTGTGACAAAGGCTCTTCATTTTAATTCATTAAAAATGAATAAGTCAGAGCAAAGACTGCTCATAAAAGCGCAGGTTTATAGATTTTTTTCACCAGGTCGTATATTCACACTACTTCCTATTTTTCAAAAGCAAATTTGCCTCTTTTTTTTCTTCTTTAAATATGTTCTCTTCCATTTAACGCAATAAAAATATTTAATCTTCTATAAATGATTGTTCTGTTGTCCACATTTCTTTTGACTAAAGTATACCTGGTTTTTTTTTTTTTTTTTTTTTAAATTTTGTACTTAAACTCATTTATACACGCGTCCTTCAAAAAGTTTGAATAAACGTAAAAGGAAAGTGCTGCCTTGCAGTTAAGAAAGAATGCATATGGTATGTTTCATTTCGTTGATACACTATATATAGCGATTCTCGATCTGATAGTCAAATTTTCTATTGCACTGCGATTTAGGATACTTTTCTACGACTGAAAAAATGCCTCGCCACAGAATTCGAGCTCATTACGAGCAACTGTCAGTGTTTGAAAAAGGTCGTATCATTGAATTGAAAGAGGCAGGTTGGGCAAATAGGAAAATCACTCGTCATATGGGTCGAAGTGATGCGGTGATTAGAAGATGCTGGTAAGAATGGGTGGACAATGGCAGATTTCAGCGTCAGGATGGTAGCGATCGACCTCGGGCCACAACACATCGGGAGGACAGATTTATTTCAGATCAGCTGTCACAGCGCCTGATTCATCGTTCCAGTGTCCGTCATGACCATTCACAGACGGCTGACACAGCGAAATCTACGCTCGTACCGACCGCTACGCCAGCTGCCACTCTCACCTGCACACTGTTGAGTTAGATTACAGTGGTGCTTGGCTCGATCGGGTTGGAATAATGCTGACTGGGAAGGTATAGTGTTTAGCGACGATTCCCGCTTTCAACTGTGTCCTAACGATCATCGAAGTCGTGTCTGGAGGAGCCCAGGGCAGCATGCCGATCCTACTTTCACTATTGCACGCCACACAGGCCCTCAACCAGAAGTTATGGTCTGGGGTGCCCTTTTCCTTGATAGCTGGACCCCTTTGGTCGTCATTAGAGGCACACTTACAGCTCAGCGGTACGTCGAGACCCGTTTTGCTACCGTTCCTTATGCAGTACACTGGCCTTATTTTTCAGTAAGATAATGTCAGCCACATTTGACACAAGTTGCTAGGAACAGTCTTACAGCTTGTCAAACACTTCTTTGTCCAGCCAGATCTCTCTCCAATCGAGCATGTCTGTGATATGATGGGAAGGCGACTGCATCTGCCAGGGAACGGTGATGACCTAGCCCGACAATTCGAGCAAATTTGGCAAGAAATACCACAGGTGACTAACAGGGAACTTTATCACTCTATGCCATGTCATGTGGCAGCATGCATCCTGGCTAGAGGTGGGCCAATACCTTATTGAGCTCGTTACTTTGTAACTCTGAAATAAATCATTCAATTTTTCTGAAATTTTAATTTTCTATTCTGTTCATAATTTTCCTATCCGCGAATTTTCTTCTCCGTCGGACAACTACTTCTTGGTGTGTCATTTTTTGTTTGTTTGTTTGTTATAGAGTGTATGTACATGCAGCGAATACATTATTAGTTTCAATGCTAAATATTTCTATGTTTTAAATCATGCAAATGACGAAGATAGCTACTTAAATATGTAAAATCTTTTCAAGCTTGTACTTCAACGAAATGAAATTCTGCTGAAGTAAGAGTTGCATTTTCAGTTTCAAATGTATGATTTTGGTGACAATGACTAACATTTGCAATGCAACAGTCGGATTGTTATGCTGCTCAGTAACACGTGAGTGCTGTTTTACTATACCTATTTCATAAGCAATCGTTTGTGATATCACTCCTAGATATTATAATTTCATAATTCTTAATGAAATAGAGATAAAAATTTTCCTCGGATATTTACAAGACTTTCTGTGAAGTGCAGATATTAATACTTTTTTCTATTATATATATATATATATCACTATTTTTTCGAAAAGTTTAATGTTCCAGTTTAGATTATTCTTTCCTTCCTTTTTTTTTTTTTTTTTTTTGTAAAAATTATTTTCAAGATCTCTCTCGCGGTTAGCGAGATTAAATTAAAATGTACGTTCAACCATTTTAAGCGTTATAAAGATTTTTTTCTTGCTCAAATGATTTCCATAATAATTAAAAATAATGTCGAAAGAGTATAAACTTCAAGAAAAGGATTACACGATCGAGGAAAAACTCAAATATTATCGAATGAAGTCGAAAAGGGGCAAGATAAGTAGAGATTGCCAGATAACTTAACATGAGTCTACATAATGTGGATATTTAAGAATTGAGGATAAACTCCGTCAGTTTGTTGATAACCTTTGTAATTATAAAGGAATTGCCAGAAAAAGGTCCAGGTGATCCGAAAATTCCAATCTTGACAAATGTCTGTCTGATTTTCTATTCAATTTATAATAATACTTTAACTCGCTTTTTATTTATCCTGCGGTTTAGTAACCACAGACCCCCTACTACCGCTAGCTAATGGGTTCAGATTTCACTATTATAAATCAACTTCGTCTTTAAGACTAGATTTCGAGTTAGAATAAGATGCTGGAAAAAGTATGACTTTTGAATCATTTCCTGGAATTTCAAATGGGTGTGTAAATCCCGAAATTCTGTACTGTTATGAGCCCCATATTAATTATTATAAAATTTGTAAATTAATAAGTTTCAAAATTTTTAACTTCAAAAAATGATATTTAGTAATGATTGAAAGGTGAGGGTTAAGGGAAGCATAGATTTTTTAAGTATTGTTTTATTAAAACTTTATCAATATAATTCTTTTTTACCGTTTAATACGCTTTATTTACGACTAAGGTGGTTCGATTGGTTTGAATTAACGTCCTCGTGAAGCTGTAAGAGAACTAGTGGCAAAAAAAAAAAAATTCTTTTTTCATTCTGAAGCAAGATTAAATGACGAGAAAACACATGACCACACTACTTGACTCTCTTTAACTTTCACAACAGACTATGAGAGGAGTTTGTGAGCTTCAGTTCAATTTAGTGATCAGCAGCCGCAATTATCTCGCGGAATCGAGATTTGAACCTTTGACTCAACTCTTACATAGCCAGGAGAGAAGTACCCGACCTTAATCACTAGTCTTCAGCATTTTGTTAGTTACAAAATTGGTTTATAATAAAAAATAAATTTAATAAAAACAAAAGACTTCTTCCAAATTGGATGGAGAAATTTTTTTTTTTAAGATTACCCCACATTTTAACCAATTTTTAATATTTCAATTTGAAAAAAAAATATTTTTTACATCAACGAATTTTGCAATTTTTTTAAAAAAAATATAAGTAAAATATATTTCCTATCTTGTTTAACTTTTTAATTTTTTCCAGCATCTATTATGGTGCGGTTGTCATAATAGACAAATTACAAAAGAGAAAGGAAAAGTAGTACAAACTAAATTGCTAGGAAATTTACTGTTATTTGAAGCAACTTTCCAATTTTGAATGATAAATTAAATTCAGAGGATTCTATGACATTTTGCACTTGAAATATTATAAGGAGATAAAAGCAAATTGTGTAAATTTATTGATTCTCTATCATGTTTTATTTTCGTATTATTTAAGTAATTGCAAACCATTTCTTATTTCTACTAAGTTTATTTAATGACTTTATTTTGTGGCTCAGAGGAATTCTAAGCCTTTATTTCAACGATCACTACTTTTTAAAGGAATTTTAAATTAATATTTTGTTTAAGGATGAATTCATATTGATGTAATTATGTGATAAATACTTTTTGAGTGTTATATTTGAAGAGAGCTGAGAAAATTAATGAAGACTTGCGAAAGAAAATATATGATTATATACGATGATGAGGATAATAATAGTACATGAAATGAATTTCTGTTTTTATCTGTTTTAAACATGCCACCACTAGTAATTAATTGTACAGTACCTCAAATAATGTTGTGTATAATATACTCAGAAAAAAAAAGTTCAGTCACGAGAGAAAACAATAAATTTAATTAATTATATGGATTCATAGTTTTGGGGAGTGAGATTCCCCTCAAGTGTCACTCTCGTCGCTTGACCGTGGTTCGAAATTACGAGGTCCGTCGAGAGTAGCCTTCGTGCTACTTTTAAGTGCGGCATTAATAAACAATCAATAAGTAGATTCATAGTATCTCAGTAATTTCGTTCAATAGAAATTACATATTCAATCATTACAAATCCACGTACAATAAACGTACACATTTACTACCGTGTAATTGATATATAAAATAATTAAAAATCTCATAACATCATTATAAGTATTAAACGTGAATTGATTAATCGTAACACAATTTAATTTAATTTTTCTTGGAGTCTTACTTGTTGTTACAAAAGGAAAAATCCACTCGGTTTCAAATATTTATAGTCATTTTTTTTAACGTTTGATAATAAATTAACATGCGAGTTACTCGTAATAACTAGCAATTTCTTTGAAATTAAGAACGAGCTCTTCATAAGTGTAAGAAAATTTTTATATGTATGGTATGTAATTATATATGTATCAGAACACTTTTAGCCATGTTCCAAATATAGCTATTTACGAATAAAAAGAAATTTCCAATACGTTAGATAATCGAAAACGATAAACGTGAAGCAATGATCTCAAATGCGGATAGGAATTTATGGATGTCAGACAATTATGACTTTTTCTAGCCAAAATATTTACAGATAGGTTAGGAATTTTAGATAAATAGGAATTCCATTGAAAAAAGAGAACGAAACATGGCTTCTTATCTAAAAAAGTTTGTTACAAGAGTAAGAAACTTTCCCATAATAAATAAAGTCACTATAATGCGATAATCGGGAACTTGGAAATTGTTACCCGGTAATATGTTATTTTCTCTTGAAAAGATATATATACAAAATACAATCAATACAAATTTTGTCAGAAGGAAATTAAAAATGGAAGAATAATTGTCGTGTCGGGTTTTCTAGGTCATTTCAGAGAGAAAATTTTGTTTCATTTTGTTTACTAATTTGCTGGATGCATTGTAAACAAATTACCATCATGTATTGTATTTGTTTCACTAAACTTGATAACTTTTAATAATTTGAGTTATTTCTCAGTTTTCAGATGGAACAATTTCTTTCTTCTTCAGAGCATATTAAAGATTTAGTTAATGTTCCATCTTTGTCTTCATATTCTTTAACTGCTCAAAATTATAACCCGAAATAATTCATTATACGTAATATATGTAATTTCCTTTATCCCGAGGTAACTCGGACTAGCTAAACTGTATTATTCTTGTCGAATCAGCTTATATTCGTACAAAGACATGCAATCATTGTGCATAACCGAGTATACTCGAAAACAATTCATGAGTTTTTCTAGCACATGAATGAATATTTAAGATTAGGTTTTGGGTAAATGTCAGTATTTCTTTTAGCATAGCCATATCTGGCTCTTGCGCCAGTAAAATCCACTTTCACTCACTCACAGCCAGTATTTCATTATACAAGTCAAACCGTTTCACATTGTTTTCTCGTTTTATACCTAGCAAAACTTTCTGGGTGACATTTTCCACATCTTATTCCTGCAACCGTTAAAAAATGAAACCGTGCAAGACAATGTATCGTGTGTGCACTAAAAACGGACGCAAAAGGCAGACAGTTTCAGAAAGAATCAAGGTACTATTGCAGAGACTGCGAAATTCCCCTGAGTATCGAATCATGTTTTTGCATTTATTCACTGCACATCTGCCATATAAATCGCTTATAAATATTAAATAAAAATTATTCCATTAACAATTTGTCTTAATGCATTAACTTGGATTAAGGATTTTTTGAATTTTTGATTAAATATTTTTTGTGAAACTTGGTCCTTATTGGCAAAAATATTTTTGGATTATAATGAGGCTTATTTATTTATTTTTAAAACGTGAAAAAAAATAGAGTTAAAAATAATTCGGTTTTTAGGTAGTCAATATCACACTGAGGAAATTCGAGAAGTGAAGTGATAGTTAAAGAATACGTTATGTTTTTAAGTTGACTAGATGGTTTTCGTGTTGACGGTTCAAAAGAGTTCACATTTAATATTTATGAATAAAAAATAGAGCCCTTTCTAGTTCCATATTTTTTACATTTCAATGTATGTCCCCAATATTATTTTTTGATACGTATTAGTAAATTTTTCAGATGTAACTACTTGTCACCTAGTTCAAATGCGTTGTGGGATTCTCTTGATAGTTGTATACAATGCAAGTTTTTTTTTTATTATTATTATTTTCGATTTACGTGCATATTTTTTTTTTTTTTTTTTGGTTAGAAAAATATGACTTTATATTTTCAGTTGATAATTAAACTTATCAAATCTATGAATAGTAGTATGAATTATAAGTAATATCTAAACTTTTTTTGTGTACAAAATAAAACTTAACATTATGAAACCTACTTTCATAAAAACCTTTTACTGAATTAAATCAGAAAATAAACTACAATATTACACGCCTATTTCATACATGAAGCTTCGTGTTCATCCAACTTTTCGCGAAGCATTGAATTAGCAATGAGTCTAAAATGAATTTTGGAGGATAGCTATTTAAAACTAACCAATTTTATATTTCAAATGAAAGAGAACACAATATCTGTTTCTGAGAAAACTGGACAAGCATAGTTAAATTTATTTATCTGTGCCCTTTATATGTCTCTTAAGTAAATGCAATCTGATAAGCATGTGATATACACTCTATAACAAAAGAAAAGAAGAAAAAAAAAATGACACATCAAGAAGTAGTTATCCGACGGAGACGAAAATTCGCGGATAGGAAAATTATGTACAGAATAGAAAATTAAAATTTCAGAAAAATTGAATGATTTATTCAAGAGTTACAAAGTAGCGAACTCAATAAGGTGTTGGCCCACCTCTAGCCTGGATGCAAGCTGCCACACGACGTGGCATAGAGTGATAAAGTTCCCTGTTAGTCACCTGTGGTATTTCTTGCCAAATTTGCTTGAATTGTCGGGCTAGGTCATCAACGTGGCATAAAGTGATCAACGTTCCCTGGCAGATGCAGTCGCTTTCCCATCATATCACAGACATGCTCAATTAGAGAGAGATCTGGCTGGACAAAGAAGTGTTTGACAAGCTGTAAGACTGTTCATAGCAACTTGTGTCAAATGTGGCTGACATTATCTTACTGAAAAATAAGGCCAGTGTACTGCATAAGGAACGGTAGCAAAACGGGTCTCGACGTACCGCTGAGCTGTAAGTGTGCCTCTAATGACGACCAAAGGGGTCCGGCTATTAAGGAAAATGGCACCCCAGACCATAACTCAAGGTTGAGGGCCTGTGTGGCGTACAATAGTGAAAGCAGGATCGGCACGCTGCCCTGGGCTTCTCCAGACACGACTTCGATGATCGTTAGGACACAGTTGAAAGCGGGAATCGTCGCTAAACACTATACCTTCCCAGTCAGCATTATTCCAACCCGATCGAGCCAAGCACCACTGTAATCTAACTCAACAGTGTGCAGGTGAGAGTGGCAGCTGGTGTAGCGGTCGGTACGAGCGTAGATTTCGCTCTGTCAGCCGTCTGTGGATGGTCATGACGAACACTGGAACGATGAATCAGACGCTGTGACAGCTGATCTGACAATAACTCTATCCTCCCAACCTGATGTGTTCAGCTACCATCCTGACGCTGAAATCTGCCGTCATTATCCATCCATTCTTGCCATCATCTTCTAACCGCCACATCTCTTCGACCCATATGACGAGTGATTTTCCTATTTGCCCAACCTGCCTCTTTCAATTCAATGATACGACCTTTTTCAAACACTGACAGTTGCTCGTAATGAGCTCGAATACTGTGGCGAGGCATTTTCTCAGTCGTTGAAAGGTATCTTAAATCGCAGTGCTGCAGAAAATTTGACCATCAGATTGAGAATCGCTTCTTAAATACACCTGCTGAGGGCACACTTCCGATGCGTTGTAGCTCCCGCTATTCATTCAGTGGACACCAAGTTTTAATCTTTTGCATGTTCGGTTCAAATGGTCTTTTAATACGAAATTTCATTACAATTGGGCAACTCCTTCTTGGTGCGTCGTTTTTTTTTTTTTTTTTTTTTTTTTCTTATTCTGATATAGAGTGTACTTTTCTTATTCCAATACTGATTAATATTTGTCTTTAAGTGTTAGGATATGTTCAACATTTATAAGACAAACTTGTGATATAATTTCGTATATGTATTTGGCATATGTTATGCAAATTTAAGTATAAATAAAACTTATCTGTCAAAAAAAAGATGATGTTTATTATTTATTCGACTCTTCTTATTACTGAAGGGATTACATGGAATAGACTGTTACATTGAATAGAACAATGTTATGTCTTTTATTTTAATTTTTGTTAATGTTACTTTATTCATTCAGTGTATCAGCACTTTTTAAAGAAATGGTTCTGTAAGCGATCAGTTAATGAGGCTTATGAAAACTGATTGTCTTCCACTCCTCTCTTTCTTTTCCAATTTCATGGTCTTTTTCTACAATAAAATTTTTAATAGTAACCATTAAAATTCTTGTTTATATTCATTCTGTTAGACAATTGTTACATATAACTGAATTCCAAACCTATGTTACATGCATTTTGTTTTATCTTTTGTTTATTGTACATATATGGGTCACTTCATTGAAAATTAAAGTCTTTATGAAGGAGATGCAAATCCTCGTTAGAATATTGTAATTATTACAAACAGGTAGTATAAACAAATAAAATCATATTAAACTTACCAAACGAAATATTTTGCTTTCTTTTCAAAGACTGCGCTCAAGAGAAGGGTTTGTGAATTTTATTCCATCAAAATTTATTTTTAAACATAGCGCAAATTCACTCAAACAGTAAAACTCGAAAACTATACAAAGAAGAGAACCGCTTGCATCACGTATGGGAAATTTATTTATAAAGAAACTCAAATATCTCGCAGTTAATGGAATATGATGCCCAGGGTGTAGTTTTACGATGTTAGTTGTTTAGATAAATCAAAGGAGAACTAAGCTTATTATTTCTAAATATTAGTAATTTTCGCAATTTAAGATCAATTGGATTTTGGTATATAATTGTTAAGATGTATGTCATATGGAGTTTATTACAATTCCAAAGGACACGGACACACACAAGCTATGATATTTGCGGGTTTTTTTTTCTTTAGAAGATATACAAATATGAGCATATATTTCGTTGTCTATTCCATTAATATATACGTTAATGACATTTACAGACATTTTTTTTTAAAATTACACTAAATATCTTAAAGTGTGTATACATTTGCTGGCCGTGCAGCACTCAAACGTTGAAACGACGCCTCGCTATGTAGCATACAAATTCCTATTATACTCATTAAAAAAACCAACAAGAGATGAATTGCCGCTAAGGGTTCCCCTGCCAGCAGTTCTTATGACGCACAGATCTGCAAGTTGAATCCTTTAAGACTCCTCGGCAAGCAAGTGTATGCGCATTTACAAAGAAAAGTTGAGCATTATCAGAAAAATGTGGAATTGGAAATTCTGAAAAAAATTACTCAACCCTAAAATATATGAAGTTAGAGATTTGTGTTTCAAATGGAAGGGAAACTATTTTCGATATATATATATATATACGGAAGCAAGCACGAGGGGCATTCAATAAGTCCTTAGAAAGTACAAGGTATGTTGCTCGCAGCATCGAAAATGGTTTGTTTTTTGAAAACATCCTGACTCACTAGACAACAGTCTCATTTACTCACATTCGTGATCATGACATATTTCGCACCTCAAAAATTCTTCGTCAAATCCTTTCCGATGATGAGATCATTTTCGACTTTTTTTTGGAAAATATTCACCAGAAGCACCCCAACGTTTGATATTTGCTTGATTCCCGATGCACACACACACACATACATAATGATGAATCCAGTTCTCACCGGTAGGGAGAACTGAACGCAAAATGGCGTTGATAACTCTGTAGGGATTGTTTGGTACCTGTAAGACATTGTTTAATCTGCAAATCTGTCAAAAGCCAGATTTAGGATTTAAAAATGCTATATTGTATTTTTTTTCTTGGTTTTTCACGCTTTGACTTGTACTTTTTATGAAATGATATTTATCTTCCTGCCATTATTCATTGGCTTAGTATTTCTTTCAGTTACACTGACCTCTCTCCTGTTTTGCTGTGTAAGTTTTTCCTTTTGATCTAAGTTTTTGGCAAATGAAATTATTTTATTAGATTTCCTTATACTTTTTCTATAACCTAAAAAAAAACTATTAGTATATTTTCTTGTAAATTTTTAATATTTTTCGTATGTTTTAATACTTGCTTCATAACTATTTTTAGTTAATTATTTCTTTATATTACTGAATTACTATTTTCTCACTACACACACACACACACACACACACACACACACACACATATATATATATATATATATATACTCACAGAATTCTACTATCCCCAGTCCATTATACCATATTGGGAAGAAATCGTGGTCACATTCGCTACGGACTAACATGTTTGCAGCAAGTGAAATTTTCATGTATAAGAAGCCTCGCCTGTGATAACTAAAATATATTGATGCTGTTCAGTTGAAGGCCACGGTAGCCGAGTAATCGAGTTATTTTAAGTGCACATAAAATCGCTTCCAAACCCATTAACACTAACAAACAGACTTTTATCAGACAGAAACTTCGAGATTTATTCAGAAAAAGAAACTAAGCCAGAAAAACCTGGCAATTCACTCGATTTCCTTCTGATAAAGAAACTTTAAACAGAATTCAAAATGAAATCAGGCGAAAAGTGCACTTACACAAAAACAAAGAATGGGAAGATACGCTTGAAAATCTTAGAAAGCGGTACTCTTTGGGGTATGGCTAAAGCATTCAGAAAAAATAGTGTTCTCATCTCCGCCCTTAAAGGCCCAGCTATTATCGCCCTTAGCAACATTGAAAAATCAGAAATTTTGGCAGACTCTCTTCAAAATCAATTTAAACTAAACGACATAAACACCCCATCCATGATGATAACATAAAGGATGCGTTCACAACTATCTACAAAATGATATCAACTTTCAAAACTCCTACTACCCCCCACCACTTGCATCTGAAATAGCTGATTATATAAAATCTATAAAAATTAAAAAAGCATCAGGAAGAGAAGGAATTACCAACAAAATGATCAAGAACCTGCCACACCTCTGCATCTTTCAACTACGCAAAATCATTCATAATATGCTAGACCTCGGTTACTTCTCGGATTCCTGGAAAACCGCCGTAGTCATCCCCATCCTGAAGCAGGGTAAGGACCTTACTCGGCCCGAAAACTATAGACCAATATCACTACTCTTTATACACAGCAAAATTGCAGAAAAGATAATCCACAATAGACTTTCGAAATTTCTTCAAGATAACGACATAATCATCCATGAACAACACTGATTCGTCCCAAGACTCTCCACAACACACCAACTGCTCCGAGTGGTGGAATTCATTAAAACAGGATTTTTCAAAGGACAAAACACCGGTGCGGTTTTCCTGGATATACAGAAAGCCTTTGACCGAGTCTGGCATACAGGTCTAATTTTCAAAATGATAAACTACAATCCCCCCCTTACCTAATAAAAATTATCAACTCCTATCTACAAAACAGAAGATTTCAAGTCACAGTCAACGAACATCACTCAAACCCAAGAAATATTGAAGCTGGAGTCCCGCAAGGAGGAATCCTCTCTACAACTTTGTTCAATTATTACGTGAACGACATCCCTAAACACCGAAACACAAAAATACGCATAAATGCAGATGACACTGCGATACTAGCACGACACTACTTTTCATCAAATATAGACCAAGCACTAAACGAACACTTAATTAAAGGAACTAGAAGAATGGTACTCTACTCGGAAAATAGCCCTGAACGTTTCCAAGACAAAGGCCGTCTTCTTTTCCAGAAACTATAGAAAAATAGAACCAGACATTTTTCTGGAAAACAAAAACATACCCTGGTCCTTAGACACCAAATATCTTGGTGTCACGTTAGATAAAAAGCTCACTTTCAAACAACACGTAATACGAATTAAAAAGCAGTATATTTCTGCAGTAAATAATATTTTTCTCCTTATCTCGCGCAAATCTACATTAAGTAGACGTAATAAATTGCTTATTTACACCCTGATTCTAAGACCTATCCTGACCTATGCTAGTCCAGTCTGGTCGCACTGTGCTAATACAACCCTTGATCTGCTAGAAAAATCACAAAACTCAACCATAAGAATGATTGTAAAAGCCCATTGGTACATGAGAAACACTGATATTAGATTTTCAATTAAACTCCCTCCGCTCAAAAACTTCATTAAAAAACTCTCACTAAATTTCTTCCAAAAAATTGATACCTCAACCAATAGAACTATTCAAGAAATTGAAAAATACACCCCAATTAGAAGTAACCCACAACTCCATAGACCACAAGAAATTTTAATTCTTTAATTTGCTCATTTTCTATAAAATACTGTTCCCGCAATCACACTCCTCACACAAATACACCCCTACACACCCATCTATATATAGTGAAATAGCACACCTCACCATGGACCAATCACAGCGCACGCTCTCACAGCTACCAGACTGAACAAGCAAGCAGGAACTCAATAGATAACTGCTGCAATATCTTAAACTTTAATTTAATTTATTAACTTCATTTTACTACTGATATTTAAATAATCTAACCTCCACTAGTTATTTTAACTGGTGAAATTACTGTATAATTTTAATTCACTCAGTTTAAATTCTTAACTTAAATGTAATTTTCAAAAGCTATTGCTCCGTAATCTTTTATAATTTTTTATATTTTAATCTTAACTTCTGGGCAAATGTAAAACCATAGTTCAGTCTCACCTCCAATTAATAGCAATTTCACAGGGGATTAAAGCCCGAGAGGGTTATGTACCCCAATAATAATAATAGTCGGTTTGGTTTGGTAGTCGAGTCACGAGCTCAAGGCGAACGATATTTCTCGTGGATTCTAATGCCTGTAAATACCCGTCGTATAGCAGGGCTGATGCATGTTGAATCTCTCACCAATCGCTCTCGAGTTGTTTCGAAGTGTGACATTAATAAGCAATTAATGAATCAAATAATCTGAAGCTGAATATTTTATTCACATATGTCCTCATATAATGTAATTTTATCTTAAATTGTTGTTTTTTAGTATAGAGAGTAGAGAGAAACTGTTTTAGTGAAAAAACAACAACATTGTTTTGTTATAATGTTTTTAAAATTTGTTTGGATTAATAGGAAAAGTTTTCAAACTTTTTTTTTTATCTTTCGCACGCGCGAATACCATTATTACATCTTTAACTTCTGTAAAATAAATCAATAAAAAATCAAATTACCTTACTCGAGATAACAACATTTGGGCATCGAACTAGATGACATCAGTTCCAGCTACGTCAGTGAGCAAAAGTAATTGTAGTTGTCCATGTCCATTATTCACTGAAAGAGTTTCAAAGAGTAAGCCAAATGTTATGTACCATCTAATTTTTGGGAAATGGCATATACCTAGTTGATGATTGTAGATGTAACCCATTATTACTTCTTACATTCAAGAAAATATTAGATTAAATAAAATATTTTGTTATCTGCGAATAATTCAAATTAATCTTAGTTTGAAAAATCTATCTTCGAAACCGCCTCATAATCATTTTATGAGAAACAATTCTTTTTGAGAGGACTGATCTAAGATCAATACGAAAAAAAAAAAAAAAATAGTAAAAAAAGGAACCCCGAGGAACATTTTTGCCAAACAAAAAAGCATCCTACAGATTGGTTTACGACTGATTAGATTTTCATAACATAAAAGCAGTAAGATAGGCTTAATGACTTTCATTGTAACAATTATCCTGAACGTGAAAAGCAAGATCTCTCTCAGTTGATGAATGTAAAAACCTCCTATGAATATTTTTAAAAGCTCAATTAAATTGGAAAAGGAAAAAGTAATTTCAACAATGAGCTCCGACAGTTTTATCTTTTAAAAAAAAATCCAAAGTGTGTCACTTAAAAATGCTTAGATAAGATTAAATGCTCAAAATGATGCTTAAAAATGATTAAAAGGGTATATCTTATCTTTCGTTAAGACGTGAAGAAAAAGATTCTAATTATTCAAAAAATGTTTGCAAATTGAGTTTTTCTCGTATTCAAACAAAATCTGGCAACACTTAATATTGGCGTTTTTGCTAAAAGGGCGTCGGGAAGATCGGTGACGTCATATTATTCCTGCTATTCTCACTGAAGCCGCGGCTTTAACTCTTTCTACCGAATAAACAAACTTGATGTTTGAAGTTCTTACTGGTGTTTAAATTTATAGTGAAGTATCAAGTCATTTTTTGTGAGGCCTCCCGTCGAAACGCATTGCTTTCTAAATGGCTTCAGGAGGAGATTCAGCAAGTAAGATTTCTCTCATATTTTCTCAGTGGGAGAGCTTGGATTCCCTAATATTTAAATGCCGGCTGTTCTAGAAGCCGGGGTAGGCGTAACTCGCTTGACAGATGAAGTATTAAACTGTTCCCTTGAAATAATTTTTTCATAATTGTATTATTTTCAGATTATTGTTATTAATATTTTATATTGGATAGTTTGAGCCTTTCTATTTCGTCGATTGATCGTTCAATGTGTTTTGAGTTATTTGTCGTGTGACAGAATGGGTGGGGATGTGTATCCAAGCGCTTTTTCAGTTATGTTACTAACCGGCTATTACTCTGACTCTACGATTTTGTTTTTGCTAAATCAGAGCTATCGTTGGTCGATGAAAGTTTAATAAACTCGTTTGTTTTTAAAACGTTTTGACAATTCTAACAAAATTTTTTTCGAATGAAAATATGACTCTGAAATGTTTACCTTCTTGGGTAAAAATCACTAAAACATTAGATTATTGGATGTTAAAAATCTTTTTAAATTTTACCTTCTGTAAACCCGTTTTTTAAAATAACATTAATTGTGAGTTTCAAGCATTCTGAAAAATAGTTCTGTTACTAGATTGGATTTGTATTTGCTTAAATGCAAGACTTGTGAGAACTTGACACCTATCCATCATGACCAAAATAATGATTTGAAATAGATTCTAATGAATCAATATAGAAGGTACTTCTTTGGATTATTTTTTAAGTTTATTTTTTAGTTGCATTTCATGCGATTCATTATAGCTCTGGTATAATTGATAAAAATAAGTTGAAAATTACTTTGACTGCCAAATTTTAAATGATTATTTTTAAATACCATTTTTGAATATCAAGAGTTATTAAAAACATTTAAATAAAACTGTCAAAAGATGTTTATAGATAGATTCATCTTGACTTTAGATGAAAGATGACATTAGGACTTGTATAGAAAGAAAACTAGAGTATTGTTTTTATATAGTGATCATCATTGAACCTGTATTTTTATTAGACTATCTGAAATCTTTTGATTATATTTGCTTTTAATATTTGAAAATACTTGCCATTTAAAGAACCATGTTTCACTTATGTTGAAGAATTATAGATCTAAATTACAAAGACTAGTAAATAGGCGGAAATTTATAAATTTTTGACTGATATTTGTATAAAATGCAGTACTTTAAGAGTAAATGAATTGCTTTGTACTATTTCAAAACTTTATATTTTCATTATTTTATATATTTTCACAGCAATTATTCTTGCACTTGCCTATTTAAGATTGTGTAAATGCTCTTGTTTAAAGAGTAATTTTGTATGACTTCTAGAAGTCTTCATTCATAATCTTTAAATTTATAGATTTAATTAGTTGATTACTGGACTGTTAACAACTTTAAGTACAGGTGAGTATCAATTAACAGAATGCTGATCAACTGAAATATTTTTCTGAGAAAGTGCTAGTTAACAAGTTCATACTTCTATGTAACCTAGGAGGGAAGTCTTGGTTCTGAAGCAAAAGAGAATTTCAAACTTCTACTCTGTAATCTTATTTTAAAGGTCATTTTGAACTTGTAAACTGTCAGTCAGTTATGTGAAAAATATGCATTATAAAATTTGAGCTTTTGTGTTTACACTATTTTTGTCTAGGCCTTATGATTCTGGTAAAATTTTTTTCTTGTAAATGATAAGTTACCTGAAAAATCTCTTATCAAGATATCGAAAGTTATCAATTCTTTCGGATGATCTACTGTATGTTTCATTTTAAATTTAGTGAAGACTTGTATAATTTTCTATAATATTTTTAAGTCTAAAATATTGTACTTTCAAGGAAGGGGATACACTGGTTTATCTTTAATTTTTAAATACTTCTGGACTCTAGACATTTAACTTTTAAACAATTTATCATTTGCGAGTTATTAAATTGACTATTTAAAGAATGTTGAGCTTGTCGGATGAGTATGAAATATTTTAAGATGAAATGGAGTGTTACTAAAATACTCTTGGATTCAGTGT
Source organism: Nephila pilipes (assembly GCA_019974015.1). Classification (NCBI taxonomy): domain Eukaryota; kingdom Metazoa; phylum Arthropoda; class Arachnida; order Araneae; family Nephilidae; genus Nephila; species Nephila pilipes. The sequence continues at coordinate 2,050,704 of BMAW01080882.1, forward strand.
TGGAACTCTAATTTTTCAAGTACTTCTGGATTTAAAATGTCTTAAACTAATGTTATTCTTAATTTTATAGTACTGCATGTGAAATCTTGGCCATAGAGGTTGATATTTTGTGAACTTGTGGCTGAAAAACATTTAGTCTTTTGAGAATAATTTGAAATATATATTGGAAACTTGTGAAAGTGCTTATTTTACAACTTAAGTTAGTTATTTTAGAATTAGCTTAAATTTTTATTGGATTTTTAGTTGACTTCATAATTCTGTAATTTTGTCTTAATTTTGTCAGATGAAATTAAGATTTTAGACATTATCTTGTAATCAATTGTTTTTCTTTTTCCGTATGAGATTTAACTAAAATGGTTCTATTTGTAATTAATCTTTAGCTTGTTGACTATAGTTTAATTGATTTCTGATTAAAAATGATTACTTAAATTTCTTTGTTAATGAGATATTAGTATTTAGAAATGGCTTATTTTAAGGAATATTATTAATGAATTTAAAATCCCATTCAAAATTTTTTATTAGACTATTTTAAGATTGCAATGAAGGAATTTTAAATATTTAGATTTTTATACGTTATTTCAAGATTTTTTTTTTTTTTTTTTTTTTTTCTATTTGTATTATGAACTTTTAAGACATTAAGCTATAATTGCAAGAAATCTTGCCTTGCTTTGCCTCCATTTCAAATCTGAAGTTGTCCCTATGTAAAACCTTCTTGAAATAAACTAGAGTTTTCAGCCAAGGCAAAGGGGGACAATTGAGCATATGAAGTTTTTCAAATTAAATCGGAGCCTTGAATAAATATTGTAAGAATTAAAATATTAACACTGCACTCTAAAATATTAAAGTATTTGATTAAATATGTTGCTTTTTAAAAAGTAGCAAATGTTATAAAATAGGTAAAAAGTACTTATTTAATAAAAGGTCATGGAGTTCTTTAGTATTAAATTTGTTAAACTGTAAACATCTTATCAACCTTTAAGTTTAAATTTATAATATTTATTCATGATTTAAAATAATTTTGGATAAAGTAACAAAGTATTAAGTTTTATATTTAAAAAAAATATTCACATGTAATATATACAAGTATATTGGTAATTTAAAAAGGTTATTTTATAGAAATGTATTTTAAAGGGAGTAGAATATTTCAAAAACTTACGAGAATTGGAAGTAACTTAATTTGCCCTGTAAAATTTATTAGAAAATGTAAGCTATATGTTAACTACTCTAAAGTGTTCAGCATTGTAACCCTTATATTAGGTAATATTTTAGTTTTTAAAAAGCTATGCAAGTTGGCTCTTAATGTTGGAAGCTTGAAGTAAATTATGTAATTGCTATTCATTTTGTGTTTAATATTGTCTAGTGGCCTTGGTGTACATATGAGCTCATACTAAAAGCAGCTGGTGTTGCAACAATTGGGTAAATCTGACTTATCTATAATCGGATATGAACATTTATATTGTAACTTTGAAACCTGTGTTATATATTATATTCATAACCTAAATTTTCAAACCTCTTGAGGCTTAAGAGTAGATTAAACCACGAAAAATTTTAAACTGAATTTTTGCAAGAAATTTATTATTTTTAAAAACTTAAGTTTTTATTTTTTTATGGAATTTATTCAGAAACTTAGCTGAATAACCTAATATTTCTCACTTTTGAAATATTCTTTGTTAATGTATTATGAAACTAGATAATAGGCATTAGTCAAACTTCTGTATTAGTATCTGGTGTAACTGTTCCAATTAATTGGGCTTTTATATTCTATAAACTATTTTTAATATCTTTAATCCTTTACACTTTGTTGCCGACGATAATGTGATATTTAAAATATGGACTTTGAATCCACTGTCGCTTATGGTGACATGCTCGTTTTGCTTATATGGGTGCCTTTGTGTAAACTGATGAGTGTTTTTATAGCTGCAATTTTAATCCTCGTAATCGGGGATTAAACGACGTGAAACTAGTCTGTTTTGTGATGATTGCCTCAGGAAACTCTGCATGCTTATGGGTGATTGTTTCCAAAAAATGGCACTGACAATTTGCAAAACATTTTTATTTTGAGGATTTAGAAGCTTGAACTTGTGTTGTATAATGTTGCTAAGGTATAAATATTTATTGCAACAACCGCATATTTTTTTATATACGTATACTTGTAACTAAATGTTGGAGTAGGTTTACTAAGAGTCTCTACGCTGGAGTATAAAGGGTTAATAAATTATATAAAATCTTGTATTGCCATCCCTTATTTTACACAAACCTAAGCTTATCTGGAACATCAAGTGTTTAGATAGCTTGAGCAAAGGAACTTATTCTCGGTGAAATATACGGACCAGTGTTTGTTCTCAATTTCTATATACCTTAGATAAGAAATTGAACTGAATGGACTTCGATATCGAACGATTTATTGCGTAGCATATTCGTGGTTACTCTTTCATGGCATAGTCTCAATCCATTTATAGATTAAATTTAGCCTGTTGTAAATTGTAATCTTGTATTTAAGACTAAATATCTTGGTGATTTCGGGAGTAAATGTTAGGTTAATAAGATTACATCTTTAAGCAATCTTAAAGTCGAATCGGAAATGTCTGGTAATTATTATTTTGGCTTTTATTTTACTTTTTAAAAAATCTGGTGTTTCTGTCTCAATTCTTTGTATCGATACAAAAACGTTCAGTATTTGCCAATGTTCTTGGTCAAAAAACAACATTCTATGTATGGGGTTCGTTTAGTAGGTAGCTTGAGGATTTCACTTCTACAGAGAAAGAGTTGCCTCTGGCAACTGGGTCTTTATACATTGCGAAGAGAATATAAATCTCGTGTTCCGAATCAAGATAAAAACTTGCGTTCCTTTTTCAATGAGTTGAAATTGTATAGGATGTGACTTATGAGCCTCTAGTTTAGAGATTGGCGACACATCGCAATTGAAAGTATTGAGCGTAAATTGTACTACAATTGGTAATATGCGATAGTAATTTCTGAAAATGAATGAGCGTGTTTGCAATTATAAAAGGATACGAAGAACTCTTATTTTCTATGTTCATCTGTTGCATATGTACACAATGATTTGTTAACTTTATTTTTCGATTTAGAATGACCCGTGTGGTGACCGGGAATGACATAATAGTCCCACTGTAGCTCGGCCACGGTAGCCCAGTGGTCAAGGTTTCGGATTCGTGGCCGGCGTTTTTCGTTCTGTTGCGGGTTCGATCCTTGGCCGCCAAAGATCCGCCGTGTAGCCAGGGGTGATGCACGTTAAATCTGTCGGGGTCCAAAGTCCTCCCGTTGGCATGGTGTGGAAGTTAGGAGAGGGGTGCCAGCTCGGATGTCATCCTCGTCACTTGACCAAGGTTCAAAATTACGAGATCAGTCTCCAATAGCCCTCGTGTTGCTTCTAGTGCGACGTTAAAAAAAAAAACTAAACCCACTGTAGCTCGTGCATGTCGTAAGAGGCTACTAAACTGGGTACCCGGCGTCTGGGCACCCTGCCCCTGGGGATTATATCAGACTTGCCTTCTTTGGGCAAGTACGGGCGTCATGACCCCGAGGCGCCCTAGTGATATTTTTCTTACCAAAGACAGTAAACCCTATTTGGTAAACACGGGTGACGCGCCCCCGGGTTACCCTAGCGTACCTTCTCTATTTTTAGATCCTCCTTGTCAACCAATTGTCTTTTTTCCCCCAATTTCTTCTAGACCACAGATAAATCTTGTTTGGCGCAGCATAGCCACACCTGGCTCTTGCACCAATAACCTTTACATTCACTCACTCGCTTTCCATTTAGAATGTTAGTTTTGCGTAATGAAATGGAGTCGTGTTAGGAATTGTTAATTCATGAGTAGGTCCGTGTTTACAGAGTTAATGCAGAACTTTAATTTCATATTTTTCATTTCATCATGGCAATGGAAAAAATTTTAAAAATTTATTTCTCCTTTTCACGTAATACTATTTTAATGCAGATTATTCTTTAGCATTAAAATTACAAGTCTCTCGCGCTTTGCAAAACTTATCGATTGGGGAAATGCTAGTTTTTCGTGGTAAATATCTGAATTTCTCGTTGCCCTTTCGAAGAGCATTATCATCTAGTCTCGCGAAATCTCGTGTCTGACTGTGTATTTTTTGTAACCCCTCCCTCGGTGGACTAGTTTTCGTTCGATTTTTAGTAGCCGCTGCATTTAGCATGTTGCTCTGGCGATTCTTTTGACCTAAATAGTTTGACTAGAGTGGCACGCAATATGCTATATTTCATGTTTGATTTAAAGCATTACTTATTTAGGAATTATTCTCTTGGGTGTAAAAGGTAAAGTCAATACTAAGTTAATGTCCCTCTAGGAATTTTCAGCACTGGCGGCAATTTTGTTCCTTAAAGATCGCTTTTGTTACAATGTTTTAAATCTTTTTTTTTTTTTTTTTTTTTTTTAAGCTGTAGACTTTTTACATAAAACAAAGATTTTAAGACTAACATTTTAAATCGGGGAATGTTGCATCTGTGTTCCTTGTATTAAATTTTTAAATCTATCGAAATTGAATAAAATCGGATTTTAACTTGTATTCAGAACATTTTTAAAATTGTTCTGGTATTGTTGGTAAATTGATCAGAAACTCTCTAATGCATCGATATGTGTTAATGTGGTTGAATAAATTCTTCTGATTTTTGGAAGTATCGTTCTGCTTGTATAGATAGATTTATTGTGTAAAATTGCCATGCATCCCTTTAAGTGATATTGGTAAAGTAAGCGTCAGATTTTGGTGTTAATAAAGAATGTGAAATAAGTGAATAATTTTGGTGAATTCGGCTGCAAAATTTTAAAATATTGAATTGGGGTTTTTCAATCATATCATCCATATTTAATTTTTTTTAAGTTGCCTTGCTCGGGAAAATGTCGCTAAATTTAAGATTATTGTTGCTATGTACCTAATGATTACTATATTAAAACTATCGAATTTAATAAGCGCATTTGATGAGACATTTAATCTTAAAACTAGCTTTTGATTTTGTGGCTGATCTAAAAAAATCTTCAATATTTTTCAGAAAAGTTCGTTCCGAGGTTAACGATCTTACGAAAATGAACTTCTGACTGAATTTAAATCAAGTTTTACTGGTGCACTAATTGCGTGGTGTGAAAAGAAGTCTTGTGTTCTCGAAAATCACTCGTCTCTCGGAATCATTCTATTGGGTTTCTTTTTATGTTTCTTCTCGTTCGTCTGGAAAGTAAGCTGCAGACTCCGATGCTTTCCTACATTCCACCCTTAAACTAAAAATAAATTGCGTGTGGTGAACAGAAGTCTGATACACCCGCTATTTTTGAAAATGCCTGAAGTTTAGACCAATCTCTTGTAACGGAATCTACAACTCAACTTAAATGCTTGTCAACGTTTGTCTGATATATTCTAGAGTTTTAAAATTCTTTCAAAAATTCTTCCCCCCCTCCCCCCGAGAAATGAGCGAACATATCCAGATGCATCACGTCTAGAGGCTTTTGTTAGTAAGCATTTTGAAACTCTTAACTCTGAATTTTTCTTTTTCGTCTTTAATTATTCAAATGGATAAAATCATACAACTGACAATATGCATTTAAGATTGTCATAAAAATTAATTCCTGTTTTTCCTTAATTGTGTAAAATACTGTAACGTTTTCCTTCGACTATTAATTCATTGGCCCTTGCTTTTTGTCTCTAATCCTTTGTTTGGCAATTTTGAACCTCCTCCAATCCGTATTTAGGTCGTGGTAGCCTAGTGGTTAAGGTATCGGACTCGCGGCTGGCGGTTTCCTTTGAGTCGTGGGCTCGAGCCTTGATGCCGCGAAAGATCCACCGTGTAGCCGGGGCTGATGGACGTTAAATCTGTCGGGGTCCAAAGTCCTCCCGTTGGCGTAGTGTGGAAGTTAGAAGGGCTGCCAGCTCAGGTGTCGTCTTCGTCACTTGATCGAGGTTCAAAATTACGAGGTCCGTAACCAACAGCCCTTGTTTTGGTTCTATTACGACGTAAATAAAATCAACAAGCAACCAATCCGTATTTATCCAACTACAAATAATTAACATTCTCGTTTTGAAAATTAGTTCAGTAAAAATTTTAATTTTTAACTTCTAAAACAAGCCTCTTTCGATCTAACCTCTCTACATTGTAGACTTGTTCCGTTCACAAACAAGCATGAACGATTTTGTGAAGTTTTTAGATTTATCTATAGTTCTATGAAAGAACTAGTAGCTGCAGACTCCGATGCTTTCCTACATTCCACCCTCTATGAAAGAACTTGTTAACCTTTTGTTCTTGAAGGAGACATTTTTAAGGTTTGAGGTAGTATGAAACTTTGAATAACTGAATTAATTGCGAGAAACAAAATTTAGTTTTATTACAGCTCTGCCGATCGTTTCTATTATGCTAGTTAAAATTTTTAAAACTTAATGTGAAAATGCGCGTACCTGAATATATGCACCAATTTTAAAATTCTGATTTATATAGATTAAAATGAAATGCATGTGTATGAGCATTTATTAGTCAGATGTGTAAAATTGGAAGAGGCAATGGGCATCTCAACTGCTGTATAATTTTATCGTTTTGTAATTTAATTTGATAACGTTTTATCTTGCATGCATTTTAGGAAATGGAAGTCTACTCCTTAATTTTATTTGTATACAAGATAAATAATTAAACGAGGAAAAAATGCAAATTAGAGGAAGTTATTCCTAAATGTGCTATATTTATTATATGTGCGTAATGTGCTTTATTGGTAAAACTTAATATTCAACGGATTGTCCAAGTTCATTTCTTGTTCCTGTAGCCGCGGTAGCCTTAGTGATCATTGTCGCGAATTCGCAGCCAGCGCTGTTTCCGTTGAATCGCGAGTTCGAATCCTGATGCCACTAAGACCCGCCGTGGAGTGGGGCTAATACACGTTAAATCTGTCGAGGTTCCAAGTCGTCTCATTTGTGGGGAAGTTTAAAGAGTTGGCAGCTCGTGTGTCGTCCTCGTCACAGAGTCTCGATAAAGTTAAGAGGTTCGTCGCTAGTAGTCCTCATGTTGCTTCATAGTACCACGTTAAACGATCTGGATTATGTGATTGACCGAAAATTACCTTTTTAAAATCGATTTTCAATTTGACTGTGGCATAATCTATAAATTTTGTTCGATAAGATTTCTTGTTGTGGACTGTGTGAAGTTGGAATGAGTCGTGTTGAGGAACGAAAGTTTTAGTAGTAAGACTAACCTAATGCTAAAAATGTTAAAAATGCTTTTTACTTGTATAAACTATACTATTAAAATTCTCGTGTAGAAATGAAATTTACCTATAGTTGCCGTAGTTGTAGTGGGCTTTTAAATTTTGTATTAAATGATAGTACACAACAGAGACTAGTGTTTAGTTCAGCTTTCTGTCGGAAGTTGCCGAGCATTATTAAAATTATTTCGGCACTCGCAACTATTTCATTTTAATAGGAAGACTTGAGTGCTTAGCCTCTTTAGGCAAGTACGGGCATCACATTGATCTTTCTTTCCATGGGGTTTACTATCTTTAGTTAACATGGTGATTCGCCCCCAGGAAACCTTTGGAGATTCTCCACAATTTTCAACTTGACCCGTATGGTGACCGGATGTAAGAGAATAGTCCCACTGTAGCTCATGCATGTCGTAAGATGGGACTAAACTGGGTATAGACAGGACCCTGCCCCTGTAGATTATATCAGGGGACCTCTACGGCTTTCCTTTGGTTAGGTACGGGCATCATGACCCCGAGTCACCTGGTGATATTTTCTTTCCCAATGGGTTTCCTGTCTTTGGTAAACACGGGTGACGCTCCCCAGGATGTCCTAGCGATCCTTCTCAATTTTCAACCCTCTTTGTCAACCATTTTTTTTTTTTTTTTTTTTTTTTCTTTTTCAAACGTCTAACTCGCCGCTTTGCCTTGTTTTGGCCCGGCATTTGGATATTGTGTCGTGGTCGCGGTAGCCTAGTGGTCAAGGTCGTGGACTAACGGCCGGTGGTTTTCGTTCAGTCGCGGGTTCGATCCTTGTTCTCTAAAGACCCGTCGTGTAGCTGGGGTTGATGCAAGTTAAATCTGTTGGGGGCCCAAAGTCCTCGTTGGCGTGGTGTGGAAATTAGGAGATGGGGTTCCAGCTCAGGTGTCGTCCTCGTCACTTAACCGAGGTTCAAAATTACGAGGTCCGTCGCCAATAGCCATCGTGTTGCTTCTAGTGCGATGTTAATAAAAACTAAACTAAACTAAACTTGGCTATTGTGTCATTAAAGTACTGTCCCTCACTTGATTAGCTGCATAATTTGATCAACTGAATGTAAATGCTTTTTGTATTGTTTGATATTTTCAATTTATTTCCAAATATGTATGGTACTGAAAATTTGCTCTACATTTGAATGAGCAATCTAAGCTAACCGCTAGTTTTTATCGCACATTTTAAATTTACCGAAACTTGGCGGATTCTGCTACACTAGACTTTCTGGTCTCAATTTTTATAAACCGAATCCTCGGTGAAACTACAGCTTATAAATTGCTCTTCAAACCAAGTATCAATTTGCTTCGATAAAAGGCAACTTCCGTCTTCTATTGGATAATTTCCGTAAAGTGTTTGCTTCAATCAAATGTGACCTTAGCCGCGAATGTGAAAGCTTTTGAAATAGAAGTTTAAGGCTTGTAATAAAACGCGATCGGTTTGTTAAATTGTTTTTCCTGATGCTCAAAAGTTATTACTAGATTTAATGATTAATCTAATTCTTGTTTAATAGTTCTTGCTCTCTTCCTGTAGCGATGTTTAGGAGGCAATTCGGAATTTATTCATGAAGAGATTGTATTTTTGATTATGCTTTAATTAAAATAGTTATCATGGAATTCAATCAATAAAATTCTTTCTTAAATGTGTTTCGGTATCTATTTGTAATAACTATTGTGGATCATTAAGAGTTCACTTCAAATTCTGTTTTATAATTGGTTGGATAGAATTTCTTGTAGAGTTTCATTAATACTTCATGTATATGTAATACTAAATGAGTTTTACGAGTTTTAGTGTACTATATTATGATTTTGAATAAGATATTTAAAAAGTTTTTCCTATGCAATACGTATAAGATTTCCATCACCCGATTTAAAAATAGAATTTTGCAGCCGATTAGAAAATGTTTTGAGAAAAATCATAGTAACTACATCTACATACTTTTAAGAATATTAAAGCAACATATATTTCCCCCTCTTCTAGACTGGTTTTATATTCCGTATTGTGGCCGCAGACGAGAGTTTGGCAGTTTTTGTCGAATCGCGAGTTCGAGCCTTCATGCCACAAGACCCGCCGTGTTGCGTTAAATCTGTCGGGGCCCAAAGTCTTCCCATTGGCGTGGTGTGGAAGTTAGGAGAGGGAGGTGCCAGCTCAGGTGTCGTCCTCGTCACTTGACAGAGGCTCAAAATTAAGAGGTCCGTTGTCAGTAGTCCTCGTGTTGCTTCTGGTGCGACGTTCATAACCTTATTTTTCGTAATTCATAATTTATTTCTAGGTCACTTGAGAGGGAACCAGGGGTTGAAAATTTTTAGAGGGATTTTAATAATTTGATTAGCTAAATATGTATATAATTCAAAGTTCAAAACCGGGTAAAGTCTCAAGGTGAATAGTGCTATTTTATGAACTATCGTAACATGGGAAATGCCTCTTGAGTCCCTTCAAGTGATACTCTATGAAATTTTCATACTATAAGTGTTATCTCTTCATTTAACCTCAATTTTAAAGCTAGAAGATCTACATTGATGTCACTCACTTAAGTTTAAATGTCTTGCATTTGGACCATGCTTGTTAAAAATCTGTATTTCGTGTTCGAAAACTAAATGTGTATTTAGTCATTGTTAATAGCTGATATTCTGTTTGTCATAAATTTGAAGCCTTTGTAAATTAATCTCTTGATACTGTATTTACATTAATGGTTACTTTATCATAAGTTAAATATGTTATAAAAAGTGGAAATATTTAAACTATTGCATAATATTAAATTATTAACCTTTTTAAACATCTACATTTTTAATGAATTCTTTCTTAAGCTTAAAGGAGACAAATCTGTGTTTTAAACACTTTTTTTAAAAAAATTGAATACTATTGATAAATTAAACTTTCCCTCTTAGCTGTGTTGGTTACTGGTACTTCTGGATACATAGCTGCTCATGTTGTGAAATTGCTCCAAGAGGAAGGTTACAAAGTCCGAGGAACTGTTCGTGACTTGCAAAATGAATCGAAGGTCAAGTTGCTAAAGGAACTTTGTCCTGATGCTGCTTATCCTCTAGAATTAATAGAAGCAGATTTATTGAAGGAGGATGGTTGGAAAGAGTAAGTTTATTTTTATCAAATGATTCTTGATAGTCTTCCTAGAATGTTGATATAATTTTAATCAAAGATCAACCTGCTTTCATTTTTTGGTAGATGAATTTATAAGACTTAAAGTAAACTTGAATGAGCTTTGCTCAACTACATATGAATTGGGTAATGACATAAAACAAATTCAGATTTTTGTCTGAAGATCTAATGTATTGCAGAAGGGTGTAATAGTTATTAAGATCTCTTAAAATAGCATTGAATGAAAACTTTATAAGATGAAAGTAGTTTGAGTTGCAAATGCGTTTGCAGTTGTAACACCTAAAGTCTATTTTGTAAAGCAAGCATTATGATTTTCGTGGTTTAATTTCTGTTATACTTTGATATGAATAATATTTAAATAGTTTCCATTATGATCCACAATCGTCTCTATTCTAAATTTAAAGTTTTTATTATTTCTTGGTTTGATTTAATAATATTTTTCAGGGCTGTAAAAGACTGTTCCTATGTTATACATACAGCTTCACCGTTTCCTAGCACACCTCCAGCTAATGCAGATGATGTTTTAAAACCTGCTATTGATGGAACTAAAAATGTTCTGCAAGCTTGTGCAGATGCAGGTACTGTCAAGAGAGTAGTAATAACCAGCTCTGTAGCTGCTGTTCATGGTAAGAAATTATAGACGTGTTTACTCTCATAGTAAACCACAAGTTGACTTGATTAAAATAATTTTATGTACACGAATCTTTCAGGTGAGATGGTTATGGAAGAAGGAAAGGAGTATACTGAAGGAGATTGGACTAATATAGAATCGGCTTCACTCGATTTGTATTCGAAGAGTAAAACTCTGGCTGAAAGAGCTGCTTGGGATTTTGTGAAGGAACTCCCTGGTATGCCTAGTTCTTTAAGTCAAAATTTATATGTTACTAATCTAAAAAAAATTGATACATTTTTTTTTTTTTTTTTAATGCAGAGGATAAGAAGTTTGAGTTGGCTGTTGTTAACCCCGGACTTGTGCTAGGACCTGTTATTAATGGAGCTATATCGACTAGTGTTGAGGTTTGTTAGTTTTTCATTTGATATTTTGTAATTAATTAATGTATGTTATGCTTACATATTTTTTTTTTATTTAGATTGTCAAAAAACTATTGGAAAGATCAATGCCCATGGTTCCCAAGGCAAACTTTGCTGTTTGTGATGTGAGAGATGTGGCTTTGGCTCACCTGAAAGCAATGATTCTGCCTGATGCAGCTGACCACAGACATATTATCAGTACTCAGAATGTTTGGTTTAAAGATATTGCTCTAGCCCTATCCAAGGAATTCAAGCAACATGGTTAGTGTTTTGTGTCAAATGATACTCTGTATACTTCATACTTGTTGAGCTATTTTTTGACACTTGTTGCTTCTATTTTTTTTTTTTTATCTTAATACTAATTGTTAGAGTTCCAAAAATAGATATAACTTATAGCATGTCCCCATTCAAACTATATAATTTAGCAAATGATTGTATAGCTTTCAAGATTAAGTTGGTTTTCTGGGATGCTGTGTATTGATTTCGGAACTATTATGGTTATGTACAAAATGCTGTGTTTTATTACATAGGTACTTTTAATGAGTGCTTATATACTGAATATAACTCTTGTATATGTTTTTTGATTCCAATATTTTGTGGATTTCTTGTAACATTTACTTCAGATTTATGGGTTTTTTTCTCTTTAAAATCTGATTTGTCAAATTTTGAGGAAATTTATTTGCGGATCAAAGTGTATCTAATGCATATTAACTGCTGATTTGAAATTGTTTCTTATATTCTTCTTTCAAGTATTTAAATCCTCTTTTGGGAAAGGGGCTTGCCTTTTTTGGCAAGTATGAGAACATGACCTTGAGGTTTCCTAATGATCTTTTTCTCTTTCAGAGACTTTACTGTCTTTGGTAGATGTGCTTCCTAGATATCCTAGATTAATCTCTTGTCAAAAATTATTTCCTTTTTTTCTTTCATGTTTCTTGTCTAGATAAGCTAGATCCAGCATAGTACAATTTGGTTCTTGTACCATAAACACTTTCACTAATTCGATAAATTTTTTTTCAGGTTATAGTATTCCGACTATGGTAGCACCTTATTTTGCTGTGTGGCTGAACAGCTTTGTTGATAAAATGACTAGGACTATTTTGCCTCGTATTGGTCGAGAATTTAGATTTGATAACAAAAGGGTATGTATGAATACTTGTTTTACTTCTAGTTTTAACTTGTTTTGCATATAATTATGGATTTAGTTTAAGTATGTGGAAGTATAGTTTTGAACTCCTGATCCAAATGTAATTACTGTGATATTTAAACTGAATTTTAACCTCTTACTCCTGCTGGCTGTAAATACTAAACTGGTGCTACATCTAATTTACTGCAAGAAGTTCTTTTAAATGGTTGTAGGTTTGAAATTTAATGGGCTTTTTTTTTATGCAAGAACATGTAAAAAATTTTATTTTCTAAAAGAATCTTAATCATTTGAATGGTTATTTTTGCTTGGTGTATTAGTATATCTGCTAATTTGAAACTGTACACCAGAAATATGCTAAACTTGCATAGTGGCAGTTCTTGAATTGTTTTCATGGTATTGAATTGGGCTGAGAGGACAGATACAGGAATCCCCATAAAAATTATATATATATATAGGTTAAAATTTAACCATTTTAGGAAGTTGCAGTTTTCTATTTTGTCATGACAAGCTATAATTTGAATCATTCCGAAATTAAATTTTGTATGAATTCTAGACAAATAACTTTCTCGACTAACTTTCAACAATTGAAATTGGGAAAAGATTTCTTTAATTTTTCAGCCACTGTGACCTAGTAACTAAAGCTAATCAAAGAGCTATGAATCTTTATTACATTCAAAAGATCTAGAATGAAAATGGTGCTTATGAGATCTTTTTCATGTTAAATAACAGTTGCAGATGCATTTCTATTGCTAAATTATATATCTTGGCATTTTCTGTCAAAGTATTCAAATTATTTTGTAGTAAAATACTCATTTCCTTATAGCTGTAAATTTGTGAACAAACTTTAATTGTAAACCATTGGGAAAGATACAATAGTTGTGTATTAGATGCTGAAAAAATGTGGTTCACAATTGCATTATACAACAGTTTTTATGCATTTCTTGCAATATTGTTGACTCTTGGAATTTATACACATTATAATGAATTTATCTGTATTTGTCTAGTAGTCTTAAGTTTGTTGTAGAAACTGTAAGATGTGAAGCATTTAACTTGGGCTTATTTTTGTATAAATCTTTCATACTTTTACATTTCTACTTTTGTCTGGATTTATAAATTTTGGATTTATTAGAATGTATTTGATGTAGAATATATTGTTCATTTTTAGATGAGAGAAGTACTTGGTATTACACCCAGGGAGCTGAATCAAACTTTGATTGACACTGCTTACAGTCTTATAGAAAATGGATTTGTGAAGAAATCCAAGAAATATAAGCAGAATAGGAAAGAATCTGTTGCTGATCAAAAGAATGGAGGTGAGTGGGATAAATTTGCTAATAATTTGTTTTCTTAATTAAGAATTGTGATATATAATCACTTGGTTACTGTATGCTGGTGGAAGCGATGAATAGGACAAATTGCTAATGAAATCAAGGAAAATCTATGAAGACCCATGATGTATGAGCTTAAAAAATGAAATGTTAGCTCTGTATTCTTAAGTCCTCGGGTCAATATTAGAAATGATGCTGTTCATCATTGCAGTATATTGAATGAATTGAACCATACACATTTTGAATTCTGTATCCAAATGGATAAGTATCTAGTTATCAGGGATAACGTAAGAGTTACATTATCTATATAGGGATACATAATATTTAATACATATAAGAATAAAAACAAATTCATCTCGTTAACACTTTGAATCCTGTTTTCTACGGCAGAGTAGTTTCTTGTCATAAATATTTTGTACTTGTTTCAGAGAGCATTTAGGGAATTCTGTGTTTGTATAACTGATATTTTTGGTATTTTTAGCTGAAGAAGAGAATGCTGAACAGTCGGATAAGCCAGAAGATAAAGAAACGGATGATAAAGAAAAAACTGAAGTAAAAGAGGAAATGAAAGAACTTGAGCCTGAAGATAAGCCGGAAAAGTTGATTAATGGCGAAAGCGAGATAAAGGCCCAAGAAGGCACTGCTACACAGTAGATGTTGAAACTTTGCTAACACATGAATTGTGCATTTGGCTATTTTTCTCCCAATGTTCATTGTATGTGCCTTTAGTTGCTGCTCTGCTGATAGTTTACTACTGCTCTTAAGGTATAAGGTACCATGTGATATGTCTCCTTAAACTGAATTTATTTAATGTGTAGATGAAACTCTTATGAATACAGCTTATTTTTTATTTATTTTAAAGCTTTAATTTTTATATTCTGTGATATTTCAGTATGTATATACTCATCTTGCAAGTTGGAGATAAAATTGTGATGTATCAACTGAGTTGCCAATCAGTTAGTAATTTAAAATCCAATTTAACATTTGCAGGAAATTTTAATCGTATTTGAATATTCTAATCTTGGATGTTCCAATTCTAAATCCCATACAAATTTTATCTGATTAATCATGTTTGGTAAAATGTTGATGAACTTGTCAGGATTGCAGCAACTAAACTTATTTCTACAATTAGCCTCCATACTTATAATTTTTTTTTACACAGCTCATTGGGATAGATATAATTTTTATTCCTGTTTCATGAAGTCCAGTATTTTGCTAAGAATCATTGAATGCAATGTGCTTGAATATTGTATATAAAAAGCTTGAAGTTTCGTTTTTTGACACTTTTGAAATGTCTCATTCCATTGTCTTAAGATTGTGAAATTACATGTCAAACCTGCCAGTTTTATTTATATATTTACACTGTATAGTTTCTTGCTACTTTTAACTTTACATTTTTTTTTATTTGTGTAAGCATTTTTGCTTGTGCTTGCCTGTCTTTTTAAACACCCAAGGATATGCAATTTATATTATACACTTTGTACAATATTTTTGTTAGTGTTTATATTTTTTTGTATACAACATTGGTAACTATATACACCACTAGATGAGCTTTATGTATTATGTAATATAGTTCAATGAAACGCCCCCCCCCCGGGTTTTTTTTTTCCTTGCTCAAGTTTATTTTTTTAATACTTGTCATTTTAAGGTTTTAATAATCTAAAAGTGTTACATTTGTTTATGGCTTGGCTTTGTAGAGCAATTCTTGCTGTTTATTAGAATCCTAATCTACTTAATTTTTACAACTGGCTAAGTATTGTGTATATTTGCATTTTAATGTCTTGCTTTAGGATGAATTTTAGTTAATATTGCATTTCAACGTGTAGTTATAGCTTTTGGCGCAAGGAATGTTTAAGGACCAGAATGTAGAAATGTGAAGTATTTCATTTGAATGTAAAACTGAACTGCACAATAAAATTTTAATTTAAATTGTTGATTTATTTTTAGATTTTAAGTATATTTTCAATTTTTCCTAATTTGGGAAGACTATATGAATTCAGGTGGTAAATTCGAGTTTTTTATTAAATTGTTTAATTTTTAAAAAAATTGGGAGGGGACTATATAAACAAAATATAGAATTTTGGAATTCAATATAAGTTTTCATATTTAATATCCTCACTTGTGTTGAAATGTTGTGAGAAATTATAACCTGAAACCTAACTTTAAATTTAATTTAATAACTTTATGGGAAAAAAATAATCTGATCATATATCTATGAAAATGGTTTTAATTTTTATCTCAAGCCTTCATTTAATTACTTTCTCTTTTTTTTTTTTTTTTTTTTTATTCCCAGAGTAATATTTTTGATCAATTAATTGCTGTTCATTTTATGAATTTTTAAATTGCATTAAAAATTTTATATTGGTAAGCTATGTAGTCTTTAGTAGTATTACAACAAACATGCTTAAACCTATATTAATAACCTTTTATACTTAAACTTAATTTGTAGATGTTTTTCCTTAAAGTACAAAAGAAAAAAAATTATGGAATATATTTAAAGTCATGAACCAGTTTCAAATTATTGCATTTAAGTAAATTCAAAACTCCTTTATATACTTTTTTACCAAAAATTATCTATTTAATTTTATTAACTCTTATCATTTTAAAATTTGTTTTCTAGTATTCAAAATAGACAAATCTGAGCAATGAAATAACATGCTGTTTTGGATATTTAATACTCTGAATTTCAAAAATGTCTTAATGAAGTTTTACAAGTTGTTGAAGGTAACATTCTTTTCTCAAGCATCTTTGTTAAAATTTCTTTTTGATCATAGTTCAAGGTGCCTTTATCAGACCTTTTAATTCAGCACACATTGGCAACAAAACTTTTTGAAAGTTGCTAAAATTTTAAATTTGAAGAATTAAATATTTTATAAAATCTTTCTTTTTGTAAGTTTAGAATTCAAATAAGTCATTAAGAAAAATATTGTTGGTAGTAACATTTAATAACGTAGCATTGGTAAGCTTGTTAAGTTCTTTATATGTGATATTGCCATGTATTAAGGTAAAGTTATATATTTTAATCTATAAAATAGTAGAGTTTACTCTAAATTATAAAATATCAAATGTACTTTCCTATTAAATATATATCTAAGAATTTCTATCCATTATTGAATTTTTTATTTTGGCTGAAATTTAAAACCAGTTATAAGGAACTCTAACCGTTTTTGGAAATATACAGTAGAAGGCTGTTTTCAAAATTTTCTGAGAAATCTGGAATAAGTACCTTTTAGTTTCTTAATCAATGAGGAAGTATATTTAAATTTGTAGCTTTTGTAACGTGAAATGATCAGTTTTTTAATCTATTGAGTTTTTCTACATTAAAACAGATTTATGGTTTTTTAAGCACAAATTATTCTATTGACTGTCAACAGAACACCATCAGCAAATCTGAAATTAAGTGTTTTATGAGAAAAAATTTGTATTAAAATTTATACTATCGTACTTTTTTCGTATGCTAGGTTTTATTTCAAACTAAAATCTTGTATACATTTCTGTTTTAATGATTACTATAAATTTTTAAAGATTAATCTTTACATAAAGATGAATCGAGGGTTAATGTATAGTATTATAAATTTCTCTAAAAGAAATAAAATAACTTGTTTCCAAGAATTTATTACATTTATATACTCAAGTTTGTTTTACAAGAACAGAAGACTATCACATAATTACTCTTGGTTTCTCATTATCTTAAGTGAAATATTTCTTATAGGAAAAAACATCAAAGGAAAAAATTACAATAAATAGCTGAAAACATAACTCTCGCAATATACGACATAACTTAGAAAATATTCTTCATATTATGACAACGATTTTTAACAAACTGGAAAAATATTTGATATGGTATAAATAATAAATCTCTTGGTTAAAGAAAATGTTAAGTTTTCATTTTTTTGTAATGTTTCTAAAATTGTTCATACATACATGCATGGGCAAGTTTTAATTTTAATAGGATGTATTTTCTGCAAGTGGTAAATATAATTCTGGTATGTTTTTTACAAACCTAATCGCTTTTCTCTTATTAAATTCCATTTAACTGTAACAAATATTTTAAATAGAAGAATATGCTTATTGTGTAGGTTGTTGTAAATAGAATTGATTAATATCAATCATAAAATAATTTTAAAAGGCACAAAATTAAGTAACTTTCTATCATTCATAATTACAGAATAGATTCATATTCTGGATAATTGCTAATATATATCAAACTTATTTATAGGAAAAAATTAAATTCTCGGCTTAATATGGCTAAAACTATATTTTGAAATAAGACTTGGATTTTATGTAGTTATATATAATAAATTGGCCATTTAATTAAAACTAAATTTTAGAATAGGAGAGAGAGCTCCAAGAAAAAAAAATCCGTTATCTTTACACCAGGTGATATTTTTTAAACCAAGATAATCTTTTGATTTGCATTATTCAATGAGATGGTAAAAATATTCATCTTTACCATCTCATTAAGTTATAGAAATTATAAAAGGAATATAGATATAATTTTCAGTATTTAAGTAAACAATGTTTTTAAAGCATAAGATACTAGATGCAGGGCTCATCTCGGATGTTATTTATAAGAAATATTTTTTAAAGTGAAGTAAAAAGGGGGTAACATAATATTTGTTTTTTTTAAAAAAAAACCCTTTAAAAGTTAAATGAATAATAAATACATTGAATTGATCCTTTCATTTCGATTCTAAACTATTTTAAAACATTAGGGTATGAAAAGAAATTTTTATATCGGTAATTAAAGATTGCATATTGTGAATTCACACATCAAAACATTGGCTCCTTTTTCAGAATGTTGTACATTTAAAATCCATTCATGCATGTTCAAAAAAATAGGGTTATATTAATTTCTCGTTAAGAAACTTATGACATACATATTATAATATTACAAGCTGATTTCTTCACATTTGCGTAGTACAAATTGCACATATATCATTTAGCTGAAATGACAGTAAAATATCAAGACAAAAAAATTAAGCACTCAAATTATTTTACATCAAACAATGATTCTATCTTTAAAACCTTAAGGCTTAAGTTTCTTTGCAGTTTCAACAAACCTGAAATTTAAGCATTTTGTCAGGAATTGTAAGCAATTGTTTATCTTTAAGATATTACCAGTTCTTGTGATTGAAGTTAAGTTTTTAAAAAATTAGAATTCAAATTCTCACGAATGCTGTTTGATATCACTGTTGCGTTTAATGAAATATCCTTTTCATGGTTGGGTTCATAACAAGCCATTGATGTAGTCAAAGATATTGAGCAAGCAAAATCCTCTGTTTTATGGTTGGGAGGCAGGAATAATATAGCATTCTTGAAAAATCTTTCCAACATTGCTTCGTTTGCAGTATTGCATTTTTTTGAATCAATAACAGCCACAGCTATTGAAGTGGCTGAATGAAAAGCTTTTTCTTTTGAAGTGCCTGGCTTAAAAGTAGATTTGAAAATTCCTGAAGATATTAAATTTTCATAAATCAATTTGATGTATCTATCTTCTGCTGAATATGTGCTGCTGTCTATAAACCGCTCACAAATTAAATGAGAATTTTTCACTCTTATTTCAGTTGCATTGTAAGATAAATATTCATTATTCAAATTTGCTGTCTGGCAGTAATTAAATCTATCTTTAGTTCTTATGTCATTCGAAGGAAATGATTTGGCATCAGATGATAAATCACCAAAATTTATCTTTGCTTTCTCAATTGCCTTCTTAAAATAATTCCTGAAATTTGGAATGGGAGAATTCCTTACATTATTTCTTAAAATATTTTCTTTTTTAACAAAATGTGCCATTCTTAAAGCTAAATTTCTAACATTCAGTTTTGAACATTTATTGTTGGTTATGCTTAATTCTTCAACAATTATTCTCACCAGTGAAATTCGTTTTGACGAATCAGATTCATTCAGACCAAATACGACTTCAGAAAGATAGTGGGCTAACTGGGAAAGTTGATTTTGATGGCATTCACATAAATAAAACGTCTGTAAAATAGGTGATAAAGAATCATACAAAGATTTTTCAAATGCATTATTAACCAAATCATTCTGTATTTCATTATTTAAATTATTAGTATCATTTTCAAACACTGAAAAATTAAAAATTGTTTTATAATCATAATAAAGAGCCTTTTTAACTTTATCACACAACAATTTGCTAATTGACATAGTTTCATAAACCAATCTGCTGAATTCTATTTCTTTATTTTGGCAGAATTCTTTAGCAATAATACTAGAGGTGACATAAAATATTGGATTCAAATTAATTTTCAAGGAAAAAGAGCGTAGAATGTCTCTTAAAGTATACGTTAATTCAAGTGTTTTCGTGATATCCATATTTGTCAGTTCTGCAATAACCAGTGCAATGTTGGCTGTGAAATCTGCATTTTTTGTATTGACATAGTTGAGGTAATAAGTTGAAAATACATTTTTGCAACTTGAAAATGATACTAAATTGTAGTGAAGTATTTCTCTAAATAACAGGTAACACTTGAATTTTTTATCAACCGGTAAAACAATTGCTGTTCTTGTTAAAAAATCTGAATGTAACGAATTTTTTACGCATTTTCTTAGTGCCTTTACTATACTTGAATGTAAACTGTTACTTACAATAGTGGCATCTGCTGTTAATCTATGAGGAACTAAGAAGTTTTGTGAACACAAAAATGTCGTTGTGGTAGATGATATCGCAGTTACATACGATTCTAATGATTTGTTTCTTTCTGGAAAATTAAGAATATTTCGGTATTTTGCCTCTAATGATTCTATCATTAATTCTCTTTTGTTAATTAAATTAGCAACTGATCTTGACATTTCTTCTACATATGAATCAATTTCAGTAGCTGTTCTTGTGTACTTGAGAATGTTAAAAATCTTTGAAGACAGCATATTGTACCGAAGGGCTGATTCGAATTTTATCCGCAAAGATTCCTGGCAATCTGTTGAACCGGCATATATAGAAGATTCCAGATGATGATAATGTTTTTTCAGATGTAATTTTCGAGAAACTCTATTAATACCTTCTAACAAAGCTGATCCAGTTGATGCTGCTTGCAAAACAACTCGATTTTTTTCCAAAGCGTTTTGATTTTCAAATAAGCAAGTGACAGCAGTAGATATAGCTCTAGCATAGATCTCAATACTTCCCATAGCTTTAACTTGCAAGAGCAAATTTTTAAGTGCTTCTTGAAACATTTCCATTTTATCAGAAGTTATATTTATTATAAATTTCATGGACTGGCTTATTTCAGGAGCACAATTTTTCAAGTCAGAAATTTCTTTTTTGTGACAAAAGAAATCCTTGAAAATCTTGGAAGATTTTAGATTGTGTTCCAATGATTTTTGGAATACTCTTCCAGTTGATGGCTCAGACAGTTTTATGGATAGGCTTTTTGAAAAAGAATTTGGTTTCAAAATAGCAATCAAAATTCCTTTGTTTAAAGCATTACTGACAATCGCTGCTTGAGTCACTAATCGCTCATCTACTAAATAGTTTTTCTCTTTCAAAAAACTTGTGATGACTGATAAAGTGGTCAGAACGTAAGAATGTGAAAAAGGCTTAGCCTTTTCTCTAGTAAAAGCTTCTTTTAGAGATAAACTTAGAGAATTGTCATCTTGGTTCTGAGTTTTCCATAAAACACCCATAACAGATTTTGATATTGCTTTTGCGAGCATCAATGCTTCTTTATTTGATGCAGTTTCAAGAAAATAAGTTAGAGGCATTTGGGTCTTTAAATTGTAGAGTAAATATTTTTTAAAAGTTGTTAATTCTGATGAAGTTAGTC
Source organism: Nephila pilipes (assembly GCA_019974015.1). Lineage (NCBI taxonomy): Eukaryota > Metazoa > Arthropoda > Arachnida > Araneae > Nephilidae > Nephila > Nephila pilipes. The sequence continues at coordinate 2,072,330 of BMAW01080882.1, forward strand.
TGATTTTGTCGATGCTAATATTCTCTTGCTCATTCTTATTACTTCTCGCGCATCCAATAGACGCATTTATTATACTTCTGGTTATAGCATTTGCTGTTATTGCTGCTTGAGCTATTAATTTGGAAGAGTTCAAATATCGCTGTGTTTTCAATATCTTTGATGTTACTGAAGCTATTTCGTGAACAAGTTGATCTCTATTTCTTGACTCATACTTTGGACTTAAGAGTTTTTTAAATTCCTTTGCTAAGGTCTGCGTGGAACTTGAATTCATTTCTGTAAGTTCGGCTATCGACTTAGAAATTTTAAATGCCTGAAAACTTGAATCTCCACACTTTGATTGAAGCTCAATAATTTTGTTTTTAATATTAGAAGATAATAAATTGTAAACCAAGCATTCTTCAAAAAAAGTTTGATTGGACCGATTTGTTGTTTTTTTTAATCCTATATTTTGTTCAGTATTATTATTTCCAAAATACTGTTCCTCTGGATGTAATGAAGATTTAATATTTTTATGACTAGGATTATTTAAATTCTCAGTTGTTTTTTTTAAAGCATTCTTCTTTTGCACAGAATTTAACTTTAAAGAACGTATTTTAACTGCTTCTGAAACAGGTATAAGACTTATTGTTTTGTTTTGGAAACACTGGAAAATACTATTTATTAGGACATAGTTTGTAAAAGCAGCTTGTACAATAACTCGATTCCTAACAAACGCATTGTGTTCTTCAAATAAAATAGCTGTAATTAATGCTATGACTTGAGCATATAATCTTACGTTTTTCATTGATCTGATTTGTAACAAAATATTTGTCAGACTTTTCTTTAAAAGAAAAAATTCACCAGGTTTCATATTAATTAATGAACTGAGAGATTTTGACATCTCTGATGTACACATTTTAAAATTTGACAGTTCTTTTTCTTCACCAAAGAAAGTAACAAAAATTTTGGAAGATAATAAATTGTGTTCTAAAGACTCCTTGAATATAATTTTTGTTGGTATTCTTGATTTCTCTAAGCACAGATTTTTAGATATTGAATGTATTTTTATAGCTGCTCTGAGCACCGCTTTTTTTAAGATATGGCTGATTGCAACTGCCTGATTTATAACTCTCCCACTATCGAGAAAATTTCTTAATTTTAAGAAACTTGCAATAAGCGACGAAATATTCATCAAAAAATTATCTGATTCTTGTAAATTCAGCGATTTCTTTAACAATTCGATAAGAAGGAAATCATCCTGGCTATCTATTTTTTGTACTAATCTTATCAAGGATTTTCCCATTTCTTCGGCATATATATCTGTAAAATTCTTACACGAACTTTTTAAAAAATATTCAACAAATGATTTCAGATTATAATGCAAAGCTTTTCCAAATATATCTGCATCTGATATTATTTCAGATGCGTTAACATTTGTATTCGAAATGTTTTTATGACTGTCATTGCTACATTGTAACGAGACATTAGCCGAAAGAGCTGAATGTAGTACATTGCTTGTCAATGCCGCTTGAGATATCAGTCTGTACGGATCCAAAAAGTTTTGCTGTATCAGCAATTTTGTTGTAACGTTAGCTATTCTCTGAACAAATTCTTCTTCATTTTCTTTCCCATTCACTGAACTTAAAATTGCATCATAGGACTCTATCAAAGATTGAAAAGTATTCAAATCATTTATTTCTGACAATTGTTTCACAAATTCTGCCATTTTATTGGCGTACATTCTTGATTCGGAACACTGTTGTTGAATCCGAAGGTATTTACTCGCTATGTTAGACGATAACAAAAAGTGTTTTAAGGATTCTTCGAATAGCGTGCCTGAGGAAAAGTCCTTTGATTCCTTGCTTGAAACTTGTTGACTGTTCTCCATTTTTACTTGATTTAATTTATTTCGCTCTTGAATAAGTAAAATTGGCTTGGTAAGTTCTTCTGATTCAGTTTTATGAACAAATTTCCTTTGAAATGTTGTCATGGAGGAAACTTTAAATAGAGCTGCATTTATCGCATAAGATACATTAACAGATAAAGGTTGCAATTTTGTTGAAATCAAAATGTCCTTTAGACCGAAAATATCCGATATAGTTGAAGAAAATATAGAAGCATATGTCTGAGTTGAAACTTGTCCTGGCAACTTATGTAAGATAATATCGAAAGCCTGAATTAAGTCAGTATTGATAGATATGTTATTAATAACATCATTAATAGAATTAGCTATAACAAAAGCACACTTACTTGCTCTTGCATTCGTTGTATTGTTGTTGAATGATCGAATAAAAATTTTTGAAGACATAAGATTGTAGTTCAAAAGTTTTGTAAACATTGATGATAAAGCCTTATTTTCTTTTTCTTTCAATGCCGTAACTGATGTAGATGTGTTATTTGAGTTGCTTCTTAACTCGTCTACTTCTCCAAAGTTATCCCAAAAAAGATTAAATGAAGTTACATTACTTACTGGCATGGAATAATCTCTGCTTAAGCGATGATTTATTGTCTGTATTCCCTTACTCATTGCAGCAAAAGTTACTGATGCTTGAAACACTGCTCGACTTCCAATAAGGTATTTTCTTAAGACATTAGTTGTATGAACGGAAAACATTTTCGCATAAACTGGACAAGAGACTGACTCAATTTTTTTCAGTTCCTTAACATAAGTGTAAATCAGAAACTTTTTCAACACAGATGAAAACATGTGGGCCTTAAAAACACTCTTTGCCATCGCACGACCGTAAGACTGAGCGTGAGTTTGGGACAACCAAGGGTTAAATACCTTGCAAAAGTTCTGAGAAGATGAGCAAAAATTGAAAAGGAAATTTTCAAAAGTTATTGTTACTTGATCATTGTCGGCAAGAATATACTTCTTTGACGAAATTCTATCTTTCAATTGTAAGCAACGGGACAAACCAATAGACAAAGCGTTGAACATGTCGAATGCCTGATACGAAAGTATCTTAGATTCCGCACAATCGGAAAACTTAAGAATTTGATAGAAAAAGTGTGTAAATATTTTTACATAATCCGTTATATTTGCTTTTCTTTGAGTTAATATAATTATATTTTGATAAAGATTCATATATTTTCTTCTAATGAAACAGTTTTTCATTACTTTAGACAACTGTTTAGCTAATTGAGGAAAACATTCCGTTGCTGAATCGTTAGTTAAATCAGAATTAAACACTTTTGAGAATAATCGCGATGATGATAAACCTGAAAATAATATTTCATTAAAAAGAAGCTCTTCAGAACCATTATTTCCTTTTTCAAGACTTTTTTCACCAAATATTGAAGTCTCGGATTTCAGCGCAGAACTTTTCGTATCAATTATTCTATCTATTTGTTTTGTTCTCTCAACTGCATTTAAATTATGCTTTCCATTTACTTTTCCATGGACATAAAATATTGCCTTATTAATTGCAATGGATGCTAATGCAGCCTGAGATATTAGTTTACTTGAATCTAATACATCGTAATAAAGCAATAAATTAGTTGTTGTTAAAGACAGCTCAATAGCTAATTTCATTGGTTCTATTTCATCTTCAAGGGAATGAAGTGAGGTATTATATGTTTGAAAAATGTGTTGCTCACTGATCGAGGAAAAGTCAGGAATGTTAACGATATATTTTGACAATGCCAATACCAAAGATTTTAACGGTGCCTGCTTTAAGTCTTGTAATAAATTAGATTGAAATGCCCTGGAAGTTCTTAAATTGTATAAAAGAAAACGATAAAATAATACTATTGATTTTTCTTTTTTTAATTTTTCAATTCTCATCGCATCTTTTTCTTTCGTGTTGAAAATCAACAAACTTGTTTGTAACGACTGCGATGGTAAAGACAAAAGTTCTTGATTTGAACGAAGAAGTTTTAATATCTCCAATGCTTCAGCATCTGTTGAAGAGTCAAAATCATTATTAAGTATGGATAAGGAATCATTAGAATTAGGTTCATGATAAGTGGTGCTATTTTCAAAATTTAAATCGACTTGATCTAACTGAAATTTTGCGAAAGTATTGTTGGAAGTGCGAGGATAGTGAGAGTTTTGATACTTTCCAGCATGGGATTTCTCTTTCCTTCTAAGACCAGATATACATATCATAACAATATTAGATAAACTGGTTGCAGTTGGTATTACTCCTTTTATGTCAGAGCTATTTGAATCAAGTTTCATAAGCGTAGTTTCGTTAGATAACGAATGAGCGAAAACTTCAATCGTTATATTATACTTTGCAATTTTCAGAGCATTCATTACAGATTCTTTTCGCGATTTCATTTCAATTATTGAAGACATTGAACTATTTGTTATACAGTTTGTCAATCTATTCATGACATTTGAGTTATATTTTGTATATCTTATAGATAAGAAAAATTGTTGAAATAACTTTGAAGACACAAAATTATAATACACGAGTTCTGAGATTACCTTTGAACATACTTCAACGATTTTTTTCTTTAATTTCTTTGTAACACTTTCATTTTTCCTCAATTCTGTTAAATGAGTCAATAAATCGCTGCAATTCTCTAAGTTTTGAAGGTTTTTGTGTTGGTTTCGTTCAGTTAGAACATTGACTATGGCATTTGCTTTTTCTCTAGCTATCAGAGCTTCATTTCCCGTAAGACCATTCAATTCTTTTAGTAGTTCGAAACTAACCATAGATATTGCATGAGCATAGTCAACGGGGGGATTAATCCTCTGATTTCTAAATGCCGCATAATATGGTAATGCGTAAGCAAGATTAGCAAAAATATTTGATTCGGACACATTGGTCACGATCATTGAAATTAATTCTGCAAGTTCAAATGATTCTTGGGACGAAACACTCGTATTAAAAGTCTTATTAAATAGTTCAGAAGAGATTAGCTCATTTTCCAAATTTTTTATAAATGTGAAATTTTCGATTGTATCAGGTGATGCGCTTGAAGGGTTGTTACTTTGAGTTCTTCGATGCATCGAAAAACTTGAAAACTTTTCGGATTTGCTGCTAATATCAGCTGGTAATCCTGAGAGCATGGCATCAGAAATATATTTAACATTTTCTCTTATTTTACTCCAAGAAAGTGCGTCATAAGAGTCAAACACATGAGCTATTTCATAAGCAAAAGCAGCAGCATATTTTTTTGTAGATGGATTTTGTTTTACAGCAAACATTCCTTTTACGAAAGCAACAGACATAGCTGATTCAGGAACGAACTTGAAGTCTTTCAACAAGGATTCCGCCATTGAAAAAACATATGCTGCAGCTATTTCTCGCGGAGTTATACTTCGAAACGAATTTTCAAAACTTTTCGATGAAATAAGCTCGTGACAGAGAAGCTCACCTAATATCAAAACATTCCCCTTTTCATGAGCCATACCATATTCTAAACAGTAATCCACATCTGGCCTTTCTCTATATAATGCTAACAATATCACATTCACAGCAATTTTTGAAAGTTTAGTCGATTCTATTTCATTTATTATCCCACAGCTAGTGAACAACCAAGTAATCTTCATTATCAAAAAATTTATATAATCCTCGGTTTTGGGGTATTCATTCAATAATTTAATATCTCTTTCAAGGTTTTGATTAAATAAACTAACGAGAGGCTTACTTAAGTTTAGTTTATTTATAAAAATGTCTTCGATTTCGAAAAAATATCTCATTGCTTTATCTCTAGGAAATCCTGTATAAAAGGTAGAAGTCAAATTCGTACAATTTTTCAGATGATTTCTAAAAGATTTCGAAAATTCTATTTGATTACGAGTAACACTTGTTTCATCTCTGACTGACTTGTCATCCTTTAAATACCTCATCTCTTCTATCCTATTTTTCATTGAAATATCTTTTCCTAAATTTTGAGAAAAGCTGCTTGGATCTGGAGAAAGAGTTTCGATCGGAAGTCCACGTATCATTTCATTTGCAATGATATCAGCCTTTTCTTCCATAGTTGTTTCTTCCAAAAATCCCTTTCTGCCTAATAATTTGGATATCTGAGAAGAAAAGATTTCTGAATAAAGTTGCAAAGAAGATTTGTTTCCAATCGCATTGAGAGCTGTTTCGAAAGCCACAGAAAATTCCGACTTGTCGATTACTTTCAGTTCGGGACAACTAGCCAAAGATTTCGCCATAGAAAATGCATATGCTGAAGCAACAGGAAATGGCAATCCATCGTAAAATGCTTTTACAAATATGTCAGATATTAAAAGATTTTTCTGTAATATGTTTGCAAACAGTAAAGGCAGTGTGTCTGTCAAATTATCATTAGTATTATTTTTTTCATAATCAAGAGGAGAATTTAATTCTTTTTTGGGGAAGGTATTATTTATTTTACTTCTAGAGATACTTATTAGTGTATGGTTTACAGAATTCGTTTGATACTTAAAGTCTTGTTTGTAATTGCTGTTATTGGGGGAAGTATCAGCAAATTGTTTTTCACTTATAGTATTATTTGTAAATATCAGGTCAGTATCTAACTGGCATAAATTTTTTTCACTGTACACTCTTTTTGTCAAATAACTTGTAATGGAATTCGCTGTTGCTGTTGCTACTTCATTCAATCTATTTTTTTCAATTAAAGAATTTTTTTCTGCTAAATCAGAAATTCTTCTTGCTAATATGTTTGCGTAGTACGCAGAGGTTTGTTTTTCTTTCTTAGATGGAAAATCTTGAAGGATACCATTAATAATACTGGATTCGTTCAAATTCGTCCATGGAGAACTTTTAAGCAAACTGTGTGCTATCTCTTGTGCATAAATATTTGCACATGAAGAATTTAAATTATCATGCATAACTTCCTTAAATACTGAAGATGACATTAAATTATAATACAGAAGACTTTTCAAAGAATCTTTTAAAGGCGTGGAAAATTCTGAATCATTTGTTTGCACTGAATTCATTTTCTTTTTTACATTTTGGGACCGAACCATAATTTTATTAGTAGGTATTTCCACCTTCATTACTGGATTTATATATTTCTGCGGAAATTCTGGACTGTTACTTAATACTGGAGGAATTAAGGTTTCATTATCAATTTGAATCGAAAAGGCTACTTCTCTTTTATGAATATGATGTCCATGTTGAGCATAATCTGGTTCTAAAAGATTGCATGATTCTATATCTTTCAAAACAGAATCAACAAAGAGGGAGGAGAAAGGAAGCACATCATGTTCTAAGAAAATTCCATTCAAATCAAACCAGAATGTCAATTGTACAGCAACGATTTGAGCATAAATTTCTTTTGTCATTTTGTCTGACCACAGAAGTTCTGTAAATAAATCCGCTAACGATGACATTTTAGTTATATCGAAATCTATAATATCGGAAAGATGATAAGTTATAACAAAAGCACAAAATCTAGATATTTGCTTTGACTTGAAATGGAATGCATGCTTAAAAAGCTTTGAGGATAAGAGAGAGTGGTAAATTCGCTTGGCGAAAAGCAATGGAGTCCCAATCCACTTTTTGTAACTATCTTCATGCTGGCGCATTTGTGCATTATGTATATCTCGCTGTAAATGGACTAGGGAAAAAGAATCAAATTTTTTTTGACTGTTTTCATCGGAATGAGACTTATTATGATGCAAATCTTTCCTCTCACGATTTACAAGATTCTGATCTCCCTGATCAGAAACATGATTTTTGATGGTAATTAATCTTTCTCGAAAGTTTTGTATGAAAGTTTTTGTAAATAATGATGATCGTATTTTAGAATCAAATTCATGAAAATTGACAATGTTACTCAATGTTCGTGTAATATCCAAAACAATAAATGTTAGGAATTCTGTAGGACAGGAGTACTCTTTAAATAGAATAAATGATTTGTCAAACGCTGAATGAAATAAACTGTCTGATAGTGAGAAAGTGTTAAATAAATTATCCAAAGTTGATTCAAGAGCTAAAATAACAAAATGCTTATCTGAATTATTATACGTATCAGAAAATTTTACAAGTTCAAGGGAAACTCGATAACTGAATTCTAACTGAAACTGAGAGAAATGTTCATTTAAGAATGGTTCAATGAATTTGTTGGAATATTGAACTTTTTCTGTTGAAGTATATATCTCAAGGTTTTCCGTTTCACAGACATGAAAAAAATGATTTGAAAAAGAATTTAAAATGTTTTTTGACAGACTTGAATCAAAAAATTTAAAACTGGGTTGAATTTGAACATTACTACTGAGAAATTTTGAGATCTTGTTTGAAAACAATCTGGAATAAAATTTGGTGGTATTATTTTTGGTGATTGTATGAATATCTTCTTCGAAAAAATATACAACATCAGACACATCAAACAAATTAAATTCTTTAACGTTAGAGAGTGATGCAGCAAAACAAATTGTATAAACTTTTGCTAAATCTACTGGAAGGTGATTACGAAATACAAGATTAAATAATTTTGAAGATTCTAAGTGACGATGTAAGTCATCTGAAAACACTGCAATATTGCGATCGCTATTAATGGAATTAGCATACATCTTAGAAGACTTAACAGTTTTGTTTACAACTCCGGGTAAAGTTCTCATAAATCCTTTACTGACCACGTGATTTGACTTTGACCTTGGTAGAGTTATGTCAGATGATTCAACAAAAACTCTATCCTTCAATAACGAAGGGAATGAACGAAGCAAATCATAATCATGCAGACTATTGCTGGCTGTTAGCTGTTGTTCCGGAGCTTCCGCATCAAGCGAATTCCGATCAGTAAAAACATTTACCCTTGAAACGTCCTCGATTATTTTTCCAGCCTTTTTGAACGCCTGCAGAATAATGCGAAAAAGTTCTGTACTACTACAGCTCGTTATTGTTTTATTGCGATGCTCTTCATTAAATTTCTGCACTGCTGAGAAAGCAAAATTTGCACTGAAGGATTTGATTACATCATATTCAAGTTTGTTACAACTTGGTAGTAATTTTATAGCAGAATTAATAGTTTCTATGACACGAATCTCTTGAAAAGAAGTTATCGAATAAGATAAAACAAGGGATAAAAAATTATTTTCGAAATCTTTCACTGCTGGATAAAGTCTTTCATCTCGAAACAAAGTTTTAGCAGGCACTTTTTCAATAATTAAAAATATTTGAAATAAAACAAAAAGTGTTTTTATCTTCATACTAATCTTAAAGCTTATAAAATTTATGCAATGATAATTGTCAAATTAGTATACATACATATTGATGACAGTTGTTCCACCTTCTGAAGAACATCGCATTATCAGGTTTAGGTGCTCAATAAAAATTAGCCTTGACATACTGTTGAAGTTACAGGTTCAGATCATCATATAAATACCAATAATTCATGCTATTTTTAACATTAAATAAGGAATTCAATGTTTACTACACTTTCGGAAAAATATTGAGATTAATATCTTTTAAAAAGATTCAGCAGTTGATGACTAAACTGTACAAAAGTATCAGTCACTTAAAACTAGAGACAAATAAAACATGTAGCACGAAGGCATTTCTGTCGAAATACACAATGCTTATTTAAGCAGATGTTGCACTGATAATGCAAATATGATGAAAGTCACACGCTTCAAGTGAAGGTAATAGGTATTGGTACGCATATCTAATATCTAAGGTGCTCTATAAGCCAAGAGAAAACAAATAATAGCCTTCAGAAAAGTTGTATTCTCTGCTTAGAAAACAGTACTATGTAAATAATACGCCTTATATTCAAAATACATTCATGATTCAATCTTAATATTCATGGTCTTCTGGAAGAACTAGACTGTCAACATTTATGATGATTCATGAAGTTTTAAAGAATGTATGCATTTTAGAGTTTATTTTGTAATTTACGTCCTCTATTATCTTTACCCAGAAGTGTTATTTCATACGTAAGACATTCATTTGTTCTTCGAAGACTGAGTTACTTAATACCAGGGTCACGATTCTCGACGCTACTGAGCTTATCTTTCTATGTTCAGCTGGGATGCAGATTCGACTAAAAGACGACAAAATGAGAAATCAAACATGCGTAGGTGAATTGTAACGTCATTATTATCATGTCAACTTTCAAATATTTCTGTTTACCTTAATGGGAAAAAAATGTAGCTGATAGAGATTATTTTGAGTTGTATTGTAATGTTTTAATGACGAAGTCTATCAGTTAAGGAGGTAACTAGGTAAACACCGGATGAAAATGAAATGAATTAAGAGAGTTTGTTTTTACCATCGTTCATTAATGATATTTGTGAACGAAACGTTAGCCTCTTTATCTTAAATGTTTTAAAATATATCAGTACAAAATATTGCAAACGCGAATTAGCATTTGAGTCACATTGCTAATAAATATTCTGGTTAAAGGCTCAACAGTTCTGTTATAATGCTTGATCCAACACGAAAATAACTATGTTTATGTTTTTGGATTACGTTGCGAAGAAAATGTGTGTGTGTGTTTCTAAAAAGGTTTGTAACTTTTCACCTATTTTACTACAAATTTGTTAACTTCCTCTATATCTATTTTTTTTTAATCTAGCGTTAGTAACATATCTTTTTCATGAATTTGTAACTGTTATTTCATAACAATTCTTCAATAATAACGATAAATGTTTTTAAAAAAGAATTGTGACCTATATAAATATATATCGTTATTAAAATGATTATATTTTTTTAAATGTAACAGAATGTACATATTACTTAATTATGAAATGAATTCTTTGTCATTCATTCATTCCTTTCATATTTCCTAAATTAAGGGTAACCAGAAAAAGTGTCTTCGCACGAAAAAGAGATTACTCTTTTAATATTTGAATAGATCATAACAAGGAGGTTATATCGAAAATAGTGCAAAATCAGGTCAAAATTTGAATTTCAATTTCAAGAGTTGTTTAAAATTTCTCTTATGAAGATGAACGGCTGATTAATGTCAATATTGTTTGTTTTCCTTTTATGAAATTCATAACTCAACTAAAATATAATAAAGAATACATAATTATTTGTTAAGAGCGAAGATAATATCAGCTCTATTAATGAACAAAAGTTTGAAAACATTTCATCGTAACTTGAACAAATATAATATGAAAATGTAAATAAACAATTCTATATTTTCGCACGTAAATTATTCCTAATAAAATACTTTTAAAGTATAATAATGTTAATTAACAATCACCAGTACTCTTTCCGTAAAATTCCAATAATACGCGTCTCCTTTGAAAACAAACTCCCTCTTACTTTAAAGAATTTTAATTCCTCAATTCGTACCTTAAAATACACTTTTTTCAGTATTCTTGCTTCCTATTCTATAACATTAAGTTTTAAAGGACAATTGTGGTATAAATGTTCCCCCCTCCCATCCCAAATCTAATTTTTCAATATTCAGAAAAAGCATATTCTCAAGATATTATGTTTAGAGTTTCCGAAAATTTATTTTCCTTTTTAATTCGCTCCTCAGTCCCAAATTTAAGAGGTTTTCTAAATTTAGAAGGGGTTGAGGTATATTTTATGGATTTAAAGTAGTTTCATTAGTCAAAAGAGAGAAGAATTCTTGAAAATAAGGAAGTTTAAAGATATTTACATTATTAACAAGAATTTATACTTCTTCTTTTATAATATTGTTAAAGTATATGGATTCAAGTTGTGTCTTATAACATAACACATTGATTAAAAAATTTATAAATTAATGGTTACTAACATAATAAAGAAACATAAAATAGTAAGCACGAAGCATAAGTACGACGTCATTTTTGAAATGTACTTGATTCTTTCTAAGAAAAGTCATATTTATCTTCATTTGTGTAATTTATACATACTAAGAAACAGCATTATTTGTTGTTTAAAATATGATAAATAAGTTGGGGAAGAGGTTTTAATTAAGTTTACCGTTCAGATACCTTTTAGAAGCGAAGATAATAGGTATTTCATTATCCGATCATGGATCTATATATATATATATATATATATATATATATATATATATATATATATATATATATATATATATCTATATGTTATAAACTAAATTATAAAGATATACGAAACATTTTTTAAAAACATTTCATCCTAAAAAAACCTTAAGATCAATCATATATAAAAATTATAAAGGCAGACATTTTTCTATTTAAATAACATCATTAATTTATGGTAACTCCATAAAATATAGTTCTATGTATGATTATATATTTGGACATATCATTCAATCCTTTTTTCTTCCACTTTTTGATGAATGTTAATGATGCAATAAATTTGTCCTGTTTTAATAACACTTTATGACATTAAAATAAAGCTTTTTTTACTGCTTCAAATACCATCATTTCATTTCCTTTTACTTTTAACCAGAACAGAGCAATGAAATATATTGTGCCTAGAACACCTGGCGGAAATGACCAAGTATGATAATATATATGCACAAAAACATGACATTGTATTTTAAATCTGCTCCATAAAAGATTCACATTCGCATTAAAGATTAAAGATTATTATTATGTTCCAATTTCGAAAGAAGGATACCATAAAAGAATTGAAAGAATGGCTGCAAAAAAAGAAATCTTACATAGCTTATAAGTACCTTTTTATACCTAACCAAAACTGTGATAATCCAGTTGTTTTTTTTTTTTAAAAATTTACTTCTTTACAATTCTGTGTTCTATAAGTAAAGGAATTATTTATTCATTAATTATTGTTATTAATTATCATTCTTACAGGAGAGAGTTGATAACAATTAATAATTAATCCACTTTTCCCTTTTCTAGTGCATCCGGTCAGTTTCACTTAATCTTTTATTTACATTAGTTCGATTAAGAACCTTTAAAATAGCTATTATATATTACCATTTTAAAGTAAGATATTTACTAAATTAAATGGAATTAAATTATTATTTTATAACTTAATTTTTTTTCGTATGATTTCCTCCAAAATATTAGATTTTTTCTTCGTTTGATTTCCTCCAAAATATTAGATTGGAGTGAATTTATGTTGGCCGAAAGGTAACATAAAAGATATTGGAAACGATTCTTGACCTTATAATTGTGAACTAAGACCTTGTAACGTCCGTTCTTCATTTTTTAACTCTACCTCCATATCTCAGTCTAATATACTAGTCAATAGCCACTGGACGCGAATTGAAGATACGAAAGAGCAAGCTAAAATATTTCATTATTAATCATTTATGAATGTGGATGCGGTCGCTCTCTCTCGAATCCCAATTAATTCGTCAATTCTAAATTATGCTCTAATACTGAAATCTGAGCTTACCTAATCATTTGTTCTGATTCAAACACTTCTCACTAACAGCTGGTTCTTATCTCAGCTCTTTGTCTAGAATTTGCTTTAATCCCAACAGCTAATTAAGATGCTTCAATCCAAATTATAAATACCTATCAGCATGTCGTCATACCCTGTCTCCCTTCATTTCACTTTAATTCTATTTCATTTATATATCATTATATCTAATTCACTTCACTTCTATCTTCATTTAATTTATCTAATCACGTTTCATTCTGATTGGGACGTAATTGTAATTTTATGAAATTTAATCCCACACAAATTATTATAAAGTCCTCGAGATTAGTGAAGTGAAAATCACGAATAGTCCAACTTCACAACGAGTGACGAGAATGAACTCTTAGCTGGTAACCTATTTTTCTCTTTCACACTGCTCTAGTGTGAGAACATGAGTTGACAGATTTAATATTCATCAATATTAACACACAACCGTCTATGTAAATATGAAATACGAACCTACTATCCATCTCGGTTATGAGATCTTTACTCTACCTGGGCTGGAGTTGTCGTGGCTTCGAATCATGGCTTCGAGTCCTGATGCCGCAAGAGATCCGTCGTGTAGTGAGGCTGATGCACGTTAAATTTGTCGAGGCTCTTAAGTCTTCTCATTGGTGAGGTGTAGAAGTTTGGAGGTGAGAGGGGTGGTGCCAGCTCAGGTGTCGTCCTTGTCATTTGCACGAGGCCCGTCGCTTATAGACTTCGTGTTGCTTCTAAGTACGGCATTAATTAGCAATCAATTAATTAATATTTTCTTTACCGGTATATCAAAGCGTAAAATTCTATTAAAAATTAATTTATCTGTTATAAAGCTGTGTAGAAGATAGTATTAACGTATTTAGAATTCTCTAATTTAATCTTGATTTAAAAATTGATAAAAGAAAGGGAAATTAATGTGATTTGTATTAGAATTATACATTTATTTTTCGCTGGAAGAAAATAAAAATATTTCTGTTATCAACATTTATTTAAGCAGAAAATATGAAATCTTACAAAATTTCTTTTATGATTGTGTTAATTATAAAATAGTTGTTTCGAACCAACCTTTTAAACAGGTTTCATAGTACCCAGAAATTCCTGTTATTTCTCTCATATTGTATCACTACGCAATTCAGACGCTTTCTTAAACTGATATGGATGTTAATGCATACACATCTAGTTAAGCTAGATGCCTTAACATTGAAACCAGACCTTATTTTCAAATGGGTCTACGAAACAAAGAAAAACTGCAAATATATATATATATTAGAAATTTTTCTACCGAATTGAATGTCTTTGGAAGCAGAACTTTATTTTAGAAAGAATTTATCTCTTACCTTTTATGGAAATTACTCAAATCTTAAGCATTTCACTACGCAAATTTGTATTTATTTTTTTTCGTTGAGAAAAAAAAAAGAGTGCCTCCATCTTTTTTCTCTTTTAAAAATATCTATTACATTTCTTTTAAAGGAGATTAAACTCAATGAAGGCTTAAAATTACATTTCGATGATGAAAGAAAGATATATTTTTAATAGTTGTTAATTGAGTGTTATACACATAATTAGAAATGTAAATTGTGAAAGGAAAAAAAAAAATCTCTAAAATATGTGCGTATTTTTATACTTTATAATCTCTTAATAAATTGAATAACACAAGACGCCTTTAAATTTGTTTCATCGTTAATAAAGAATATAATTTGTAAACAAAACAAATGTTCAATTTATTATTCTTTTTTTAAAAAAACTTTTTTATGCATATAAATTTAGTATTATACAAATTTATCTAAATAATAATGAAGCTATTCTAATCTCTTCACAGGGGTAGTTGCATTTTTAATATTTTGAATAAGTTTTATTTATAGCCATCTCCTTTACTAAATTTAGATTTCATATTGTCTTGCACATTTTCAAGAGAAAAAAAAATCACAAATAAGAAAAAACAAATACTGTAACTTTCATAAATACTTTTTTTTATTTATTTTCGTAGCTTTAAAGAGATATATTTGGCATCGGGGAGAACTAAATTATGAAACATATTGATTTTTAATTAAACGTATAACCCTAATTTATTTATTTTCCAAAATCTCCCTTATGGTCAGCATTTTTTTAAAGTTCTCATCGAATTCTAGTTATACCATTAGCGTAATTTTGCTCTAGTATAAATCTTTGACACTAATTTAGCTGTTTGAATAGTTAATTCTCTAATATTAAATAAACTTTCAAGCCAAATTTTTTCTTTGTTTCATAAAACATTTTTTAAAGTATCTTTAAGAACAGTATTTTTAAAATAAAAAGGAGAAATCATTTGATAAAGAAAAAAATAAAATGTCATATATTAAACCAATGTGTTATTTTTGGCATCCCCCCCTTAGATATTTTTAAAAGGCTCATAAATTATCTTACATTTTTGTAAAATTACAAAATAAATTTCAAGACTTTCATATACTGCGGAATTGTAACATAATTTTCTGGAATATTTCAATAAGGTTTAAAGATTTAAAAAAATAACAGAATGAAAATTTTTGATTCATAGATTCAGAAAAAAATAAATTTATTTCTGAGTAATACATTAAAGATATTTTTAAGGACATGAACAATACTACTAAGTCTTTGAAATAATTCTTCTGTTCATTTGAATTGAATGATTTATTGTTTATCAACATCGCACTTAAAGGTAATTCGAGAGCTATTGGCGACGGATCTCGTAGGATTGAGTACAATCAAATAGCGAAGACGATACCTGAGATGGTATCCCAATCTTCTACCTTCCACACCGTTCCAAGTGAAGACTTTAAGCCCAATAGATTGACGAGTGCGGATCCCGCTACACGTTGGTTCATTTGAAAGATAAAAATAAAAATATGTCAGGATATCAAAGTATTCTTCAGAAAACCGATACACAATGCTTTCAAAATTTCAATTAACAGTCAGTAATAAGTGTAAAATTTCAATTGCTGCAAGATCATTTTTTCAATAAAGATTATTATTAATTACCAGTAGGAATTATTAATGAAATTACCTCGAGTAAAATTGAAGATTATTTTTAGCATCATTTATAAGTATGAGAAAATTTATATTCAAATTTAGTTCCCCCCCCCTTTTTTTTTTTTTTTTTTAAATCTGGCTTCTCTTAGCTTTAGATTTATTAGTTTCATAAATGCAAGGTTATTTAAAATGATTCCTCCGATTTCAAGATCCCATATTTTCATAATTAAATGAATTTGGCATGATAAGTAATACATGAAATACAAAGGAAAAATGTAGGCCTTTTTTTATAAATGTTCGATATAACTTCCTTTAGTTACATATATAATGTCAATTCGGTTTGTAAATTCCTGCCAAAAACATTGTCAAGTGTCAATTTCAACTGATTGTGCAGCCACAGAAATCTGTTGTTTAAGTACAAATAAATTTGCGGATAGTAGTGGAGCATACACTTTATCTTTTACAACCTTCCAAAAGAAGAAATCGCATGGGGCTATGTCAGGTGACTTAGGTGACCAGCTGTGTAACATCAAGTCACCTGGTCCAACTGCGAGGTAGCTCCGAGAAAGCTTCGAAAACATTTTCGTGAAATAGATTCATGAAGAATACACGAGGACCATCTAATTTCCACAATGTAAAATTGCAGCAGTTCTCCTTTGTATTTATGTTTTATTTATCATTCTGTGTCGTTTGTTTTTTAAAACATATAGAATTTTAAAACTGGATGAATCATTTTGAATACCCCATAATATCATTTACTCTACCTGCTATTCAATTGTTTATACGTTTATTAAATAAAGTTGTTAAATAATAATCAGCGCCTGGATTTGAAGTTCAATGAAGTTTTCACGATTGAGATTTAAGTGAAACTTTTCAGATGTAATATGATATATTGTTCAGTAGCACTTTATATATATAAATTTTTACAAGCAATTTAACAATTTTTTTTTAAAAAAAGCCGAAATTTTTTATCCATTCTTAACAAATTTTTCCGACTGTGTTATAAATTAAAATGTTCTGTTACTTATTTTATCGCTTGAATTGTATGCTGAAATATATATAATACGCTTATCATTGAAATAATGTTTTTCAGGATTCATTTCGAGGTGATATATAGAGAAAATTAATGATAATCAAACACAAGAAAAGGACAAAAATTTTATAAGAATATTACCGAAAAAAAATTATTTTACAATTCCAATTACTTTCTTAAATTTTTATATGAAAGTTGAAAACTATTTGAAAAAACTTTAAACTTACTACTGAGCTTTCTTCATTTTAAACTCAAAATATTTTTCAATAAATAACACTGTCTATAACACAGAAGCAAACTCAAGAGAAAATCTCTTCTCCTCTCGGAAAAAGTCTCAAAAATACACACACAGTAAAAATTTTACAGTAAAACACAGTGAAGTAAAAATTTTAAATCAATTATCGATTATCTCCTTAAGTTTAATATAATGACAACTGAATATATTACAATCAAAACAAAACCATTTGATATTTAGTCTTCTATACAATTAGATCAACGTTTTGTGTGACACAATAAGCGATTATGTGATTTTCAGTTAATTCGTAGGAGAGTTCGAAGGTAGTTTATTTATTTATTTTTCTTGCTTTCATGAACTTTATAATTGCCGCTGAACTTTCTTCGTTTTAAACTCAAAATATATTTATAAAAATTTACAACACAGTAAAAAATTTAAATTCATTATTTGATTATCCCCTTAAACTTAGTAAAGATTACAGAATATATTAAAATGAAAATAAAATCGTTCGATATTTTAGTCATCTATAATATGGGATTAATGTTTTGTTTCACCGCATGCGTTTATATGATTATGAGTGAATTCGTAAGAGAGTTCGAGGAGAGTTTATTTTTCTTGAGATAGTTATTTTTTAATTAAAATACTTTTCCATTTTTTGTCTTTACAGTTGTATGTAAGTTTTACTTGTATAATTCCTTTTCATTTATTAATAAATAAACTCAGGAGGAGAGAGAGAGAGAAAAGAGAATATCTCAATTCCCTCTTACAAGCAAAGAGGAATAACCGATTCATTGCTTTGGAGATGTAGATGTAATAAAAGCAAGGTTATTTGTCTTTTTTCGGCGAAATCTTCGGTATAAGACAATTGTTCTCGTAATTTTCATTTTGAGACAAATATAGGCCTATCATTGTTTAACGAATGTTCTCATATGTTTTATAATTTTCTACATATTTTTTTCCTGTTAATTACCAATTGTCTATTTTTCGTGTGAATTAAAACAAAAAGCCAATAAAAATTGTCTTTTTTTTTTTTTTTTTGGTTTTGAATGTTTTCTTTATAATGCAAGGCATATTTTGTTTACATATTCAATCTTTGCGTTATAATCACTGAAAATAATTAAGTACCCTTTAATCTTCTTCAAAAGGGAGATCAGAAAAAAATTGGTTAATGAAATCTAAATTAACTTTGAAAAAATATAATGCATTAGATTGGCAAATCTGTTTGCCAAAATCTAAGATTAAGCTTTAATTGTATAAATATAGCTAGAAATTGTTTCAGATATTTGGAAATTTTTATACCTTAGAAAAACGGTATGAAAATATTTCATATTCGAAATGGAGCTTTGTTAAGGGAAAATATTCAACAACAATACAAAAATCATCATCAAAATACACTTACTTCAAGGCATTAAAATGGTGCTATTAAATTTTTAGCATCTTTTTGAGTAAACATACAGTAATTCAATGTGACAGAAAAGAAGCTACTGATGTTAAGTACACTTTTTCTGTTATTTTTATCATTATTATTATTATTCATGAAACACAATGTATTTCTTACTGCTCTTCTCAAACATTTTTGCTTGTGCATTCATTAAATATATGTCTAAGAATTTAAATGAGAAATACACCATCTATCATTATAAAAATCTATTTTCAGTACAATATTTACATGTTTATATTGATTTTCAATGAACAACATATAGAAATAAATATAGGTAACATATGTCAATCTAAAATTTACTATTAAAAAAGGTGCATGCTTTGAAATTGTTTTTTATACACCAAACACACACAATAGTTTTTATATAAAGTATATAGTTATGATGAAAATTTATTTACTAGTACTAGTTCCTATACAACAATTTTTGTTGTAGTTGTTAACTATAAATAAGGGTTGACTTTTAAAAAAAAATATTAGGGATAAATTGAATCATGTATTAGAGAAAAAAATATTTTTCAATAATATTTAAAATTAAAATAAGTAATATTTGTGAGAGAATTAAAACTTTTGAAGTAGCTTTTCAAAAAGCTGAGAATAACATAGCTTTTAAATCAAATATTCTATTCAGGAACAATTAAAATATTTGGTAAAAATTTCATCTTTTCATTGTGAGTAATAATTAGTTTTTTCTCGGTATTTAAAAAATTATTATGAGCAAAAAATTTGTTATCAATGCATTCTTTTTCAAGGATTTTTCCTCTTACAGTAACTCTCAATACTAACTATGGCTTGCAATTAATCACATGAAGTGGAGGAAAAATAGAGAGAAAAAAATATACAATTTTGATTTTAGGAGTAACATAAAATATATATTAAATTATCGCAATGAGGCTTTCTGTCTGATTCACTTACACAAGATAATTGTTTACAAAGTCATTAATGTTTCCATTGAAATTCCAAGGACATCGGATGTTCGGTAAAGTAGATTTATTAATTGAGCTCTCTGCAACCGGAAAAAAACTGAAAATTCAACAAAGACTTTTTCATTCAAGTCCTAAAGTTTTGTATATACATAACCAGATCTATAAATATGGAACGAAAAATATTTTCATTCGCACTTAATTTCCAGAAAGATGTACTTTTTACTTGTGTTTACAGTTCTGCTTTCGGCAAGTTCCATTGCTTGGTCAAAACCCATGCATGGATTTGATTCTTTATTTGAAAGATATGGTAAGTAATTCTGTTTATATTATTAATATCAAATTCAGTTTTAGTATTATTTTACCGTTCAATTTTAATACAATGTTCTAAATTTCAAAGCTAAATAGAACAGGGTATAAGAAAATAGAAGTTTCGAAAAATATTTGACGTTACATCACATGCACTTAAAATACATAATACAGGAATGTGCCATAAGGATACGTATGTATAGCAGCTTTTCTGTTAATATAAAATTTAAGTTGTTTTCTTTTTTAAAACACCCTGCAGGTCTGGATATATATATATATATATGTGTGTGTGTGTGTGTGTGTGTGAGAGAGAGAGAGAGAGAGAGAGAGAAAGTACATATACATACATGTACATACTATATATACATACATGTGTACACACATATATATGTATATAGATACATACATATGTACACACATATATATGTATACACATACATACATAATTTGTATGCGTGTGATAAATTCGATTTATAAACTACTTTTTAATCTTGGATCTTGTAACCCCACTTCCGATTCTCCCGATAAAATCTACTGCTACTTTCATCTCTCGAGTCATGAGAAGCGACTAATGCTCTCGAGCTCCATCAGAGAAATTAAGAACAATTTGCATAATAAATTAAGAGAAATTATGTTCCATTGAAATAAATGTATTTGGACGAAACATAAATAAAAAAAAAAAACTTGTCCTGCAGTTACACCACATTGCTGGTGCTAAATTATTAGCCATCAAAAGACACCGAGTAGTCAGTCAATCTGGAATTATATGCTTCTGGGTAAAAAAATGTTAGGCTTGCTGTAGACTGACTGGTTGCAGTTATTTCGCATGATCTGCTCATTGCATTCCCTCCCCGCCTCTAGTAATGCACATTCGCGTTCTTCGGTAAGTTTGCGGGTTAGATATATATTGTGTATCGCCCACTTACGCATGACGGCCCACACCCTTTTTAAAATGAGCTCAAGAAGAACTGTGAAAAAGAATATAGATGAAAAATTGTGATGATAGAGCTGAGTCACTGTACTGAGATATTCAAATGATAGTGGGATATGTGGATACGAAAGACTCATGATGGACTGTTCTTTGGTACTTTTATGAATAATAAAAGTTTACATTTTTGTTCATATGATTTAGATTCCCGAGCCTCAGGTTGATACCTGGAGGGACGTGGATTGGCCTCGAAGGATATAAATCATACTCCGTTATCAAAATTATAAACTTTTAAAAAGTTGAAAATTGGTCTTATCAAATAGACTTTTCGTTTATGTGATAATATATTACCAGTGTATGAAATTAGTAATCATCTAAGTGGAGCTGTCTTTACTCGAACAATTTTCATTACATAAAGTACATTGTGTATTGCGTAACTTTCTATATTATTCAATTGATGTATTTCAAAACCGCAAAGCTTATTTGTTTTATTTATTACTTGCAGCTTGAGTTACTTAGGAATTTGGTTGCCAATTATCAAGCTCTAGTGAAAACAATATATATGTATTTCAGAGTAACACTCAAATCTATAGAACAAAAATTTGAAATTATCAAAAGGGCTCACAATTATTTTGATAAATCATGCTTAAATTTTAAAGCATGGTTCATATCAAATCCTGTTTCTCTAATTTTTCAATTAAATTCATATTTGCTCCATATTGTAATTAATTATTACTGATTAAAACTAATAAATATTTGCTGAATTACGTAATAAAATTCTTAATTAAAACTAATAAATACAGCATTTTTCCTTTGCAGCATCAGTTGCATTTTTCAGTCCAATGCCCTTAGCTTTAAATCTATACATTTGGAGGTGGGTTTTGAAAGAAGTAAAATCTTTGGTTTCTTCTGACATTGGGATTGTCCAATATTCTTTCAAAAGATCTAACGTAGATATTACGTTAGCTCTGCCGATCGCCTAGATAAATTCTGTTGCGTCTTTCATAGGGAAATCATCAGTTACCGTTGCGCAATTCTGAACCCGGTAGTCGATGCTCAATCTCATGGACCCATCTTTATTATTCACACAGACTACCGGATAGGCAATCTCAGCGCTTTTTTCCTCGATTAATCCTAATTCCAATAATTCTAATATTTGTTGATCTACTTTTCTCTTCAGTACTTCAGGGATTCTGAACAAAAACGTTTTTTTTCCGTTCGAAGTTTGTCTTTAAATTGATTTTAGGGGCGTCTACTTTAGCAATGTTTACATTGCCCATAAGCAGTTATTGGTATTAGCTTAACAATTCTAGTAATTTTATTTCTTGCTCATCCAGATGACTTACATCAATATGCATCAATAACTCTTTCATTCCGGGTATTAGAGAAATTGGAGTGGGAAGAACTTCACCAAAATCTTACATTAAC
The DNA here is from genome assembly GCA_019974015.1 of Nephila pilipes. Classification (NCBI taxonomy): domain Eukaryota; kingdom Metazoa; phylum Arthropoda; class Arachnida; order Araneae; family Nephilidae; genus Nephila; species Nephila pilipes. Next base: position 2,094,778 of record BMAW01080882.1, read on the forward strand.
TCTTGGGTAATACCTTCTTATATTGTTCACAAAACAATGCCGAATTTTTCTATCATTCAATTCCACTTAACAAAAGTGAGGAGGATTCAATCCAACTATCTCTCAAGGCCGGTCCATTGAGCGTAGAGCTTGTTTGTTGAATCAGGTACCAATAAATATACACTTTCACCCATCTCAAAGCTTTTAGAATGAACTTTGCGATTAAAATATATTGTATAAGCTTCTGGTCTTCAGGAGACAATTAATGCCTCTCTCTCTCAGCAGACATCTCTAAATTGATTTTTTGTTCTTGTAAGTTATTCACCACGGATTTTCTCATGTTCAGCAGAATGGCAATGTCGTCGCATCAGTTTGATTTTAACACACTAAGAGGTCCTCTACCTGTTCTTCCATACATCAGCTTGAAAGGTGACACTCCCGTTGTGCAGCCTAAGACTTCTCTGAATGCGAAAAGCAAATACCAAAAATGTCTGTCCCAATTACTTGGATCAGTCTTAATAACGTGGTGCAATGAATTTTTTGATTCTTTAATGTACCTCTCAATGAATTCATTCGATGCTGCATATCCAGGAATTGAAAATCGTGGGGTACAAACTAAGCACTTCATGAACTCTTGGGTTAATTTTGAAGTGAAATTAGTCCCCATATCGCCGGAAATGACATTTTGGATTTCTGACCTCATAAATATCTCCATTAGCTCATCGCATGTAGTTTTGGCAGACAACGATAGAAGAGGAATCGCTATTTGGAATGCTGGTTTACAATGAAAAGACAGTATTTGTGTTTTCTGGCCGACGGTGCATCAATCTCGTTAATTATATCAAAATTTTCGACCTCGAATAGTAAATCTGGCTTGAGAACAGGGGTTATTGGTATTTTTGTCACTGGCTTTCTCATGGCTCCTTAATTGAAAATTATTGCAAGATTTGCAAGATTTTAAAATGCCCTTCCTTAAATCAGGCCACCAGAAGTTAAAACGAACTATTTCACCGGTCCTTTTAAATCCCAAAAGACTTTCAAATCAGATTCGTGAGCGAATTTCAATACCTGAGGTCTCCTAATTTTTGCAAAACCCAACTGAAATAACTTTTCCCCAATCAATTTATTGTCGGGATGTAGCAAATCGTCTCGGAAATAAAAATCCCCTCTTCTCAAAGTAAATTGTTTCCCTGCTTTTTTCAAGGTCTCACACTTTTGTTGCTGTTCTCTCAATAAAGCTCTTTCACCCACCCGATTTTGAAAATCATTTTCCTCCTGCGCGTGGGAATTAATATTTCCAAACATAAGCATTCTTCACTTTCAAATATTTGCTTTCTGCTCCCTTCCACACCCACACTCCCTTTCGTAAGGAAATCAGACTTCTGTCCACCGCAGCAATATCCATTAATCTCCGATTGCTTGATTAATCTCCGATTACATTTCTTGCTTCATCTTCAGTTCTTGTAATAGCTTGTATATCTTTAACGGAATGATCGCTTGATCTTAGATTTTTTATTCATGATCACTGCTAACACTTGATCTTGTTTTTTTTAATCCATAATAGAACCCTGGAAAGTAAGGCCTCTATTTTTTCTCCGAATGCGTTTTTCATAATTATTTTTTCTTTCTCATTCTTTTCATCCGGAATGAGATCTGAGTTCACCACAGTTATCTCTAATCCGGAGTCAATTAAAGCTATTACTCTTTTCCCGTTGACCACAATTTCAGCAAATTAGATTCTTTGGATTTATAGACAAAAATGAAAAGACTAAAACAAAATAATTATCTTTTGAACTTGCTCTTAAAATCATCGCCTAAGCAAAGAAGAATTCTATTGAGAAATGCTGCTAAATCACAAACACTATCTCTGGGTGAAATGAGTTTAAATGTTTTAGCTGGTAATATTTCCATGGACATAAAGAAAATGTTACACAAATACAAACAGTGCATCAAAAAATAGCTTGTCGAAAAACTGCTTTGAAAACAAACAAACAAACAAAAAAAAAACCTCTAGTAAAACGATGTTGTAGTTTCGTACCTTTAGTTCTCCCTGCTGTCATAATGGGTATAGCAGGGGAAAGTCATCTAAAAAAGACTGTAATGATTTAAAAATTATGTAAAATAAAGTACAAAGTCATACTAATTCATAAGACTTATGAAATCTTGTCAAACAAAACGGCTCTCGTTCTTCAATAATTTTTGAATGGTGGTTTTCAGGAATGGTGGATGACAATCACTAAGTCGAAAGATAAGAGGGTGGGAGAGTTATCAGATTGCATACACTATGATTTTCAAAACTCTGGTTCGTATGAAGAAGTGAAAAGACCCACTAAACAAAAAAGGGTTCCCAAAAAAATTGTAGAAAAATGGTTGGTGTCGCAAGATACCTAATGGTTGGTGTCGCAAGATATCTAATAGTTGGTGTCGCAAGATCACAGGCACGATTATAAACAGGCACGATCCAAGTGTCAACGTCGGAAAACTTTATCTCATGGAATCGGAGAATTGATTCAAAGGGAATTAGTTGATATGTCAAAATGTTCTAGGCAAAATAAAGCAATAATGTTTTTTCTGACTTTGATTGAATGCTTTTTCGAAAAAATATATTCTCAGTAAAATAAAAAATATGTTCTATATTCAAACCCTAAAAAACAAAAGGGCGAATGAGGTCTTTGAAGTTCTTAAGAAATTATTGAAACAGACAAAAGACCAATGAAATATTTGAAAGTAGATCAGGGTAAAGAATTTTATAGTAAAAAACTTCTGAGTTTATTTACAAAACTAAAATCAATCACTATAGTGCACACACTGAATATTAAGCAAGTGCAGCGAAGAGATTGAACCGCACTCTCAAAAACAAATTGTTTCCCGTATTTACTCACAGGGGATCCCATTAATAGGTCGATATTTTAAATAAAGTTTTAAATAGCTACAACGATAACGTTCACCATAGAACAACTTCCGTTTCCAATCAAATAACTTCAAAGTTGACACCTATCATTTTTAGAAAGCTATATGGTTACAAAAGAAATTTTTACTACAAATTTAATTTTAAAATTCTTTGTGAAGAGTCAAAGAGATGTTCTGAGAACAAAGGTTAAGGTTTCTAACAAGGAATATTTTGTTAAATGGAAAGGTTTTAATAGTCGCTTTAATTGTTGGGTAAAAACAAAATGGATGAAATGACCTCAGATATTACCTAACTCTCCCGAGTAATGTTAACATGGATTATTTCCCCCAAAACACTCATAAAAATAAAGGACCCTGATAATTATTTAGTTTTAAATATTTCGTCCCAGTCTCTTGAGCACGTCTTCTAAGATATCCATTGTACTTTCACTAATATTTTGGTTTCTTGATATAACTTTTAAATCTAAGAGATGTGTATTATTTATAATAAATGGTTCGCATCGAGAGGTTAGTATCGCAATATTTTTGACCAATCTAAATAAGTTTTAAACTCGAGCATGAAACTTTATGATAAAAGTTGATGCTAAGATATCAAAGAGGCATTGATTTTAAAGAAACCGTGGAAACCTTGTCTCATTAAATTTTCTGATAATTTTTGATGCTCGTATACCAAAAATCCCAATTTACTTTTTCCTTGAATTCTATTAAAAACCCATTTGAAAGAGATTGATATCTAGATGTAGCCAACCAATCTAATTTATGTCGTAGGTTTCTCATAATATCTTCAGTTAATTTTTTATCTCGTGAAAATGCTACCCACTCGACATTGTTTTCTATCGGAGACATTGTAGTACTCTAACATTGCAACACAGCACTCATGAATTCAGATTATAAACGAAAGAAGAAACGCATTTCATCTCTTTTAAAATTTTTCATGATTATGCCTTAGGAAATTTTTTACTAATATTTTGCGTAGATTTTTTTTTTTAAAAAAAAACTAATAGAATGCAAACAAACTTTTCACAAATTTTAATTTTATTGAAACACACTCTCTCTGTGTCTGGATTTATAATACATAATATTCAAAAGAAAAAAACGAACCCATATATGAGTAATAGAAAATACAAAAATCAAATAAGTTCATACATGAATGTTGGGATATTGTCACTGGAATGTCCGGCACCTTCATTTCCTAGCTTTTGACATCGATAATGCATAAGAGTAAATCTTTGTAGAAATTGTTAGCCACACAACAGATATAATACGGTTTGGGGAGAGACTGTTGATGCAAACAAAGGAGTAACTTTGGTCTCTCATCCCATCGCGCAAATACTTGACAAAATCCGAATTCTTTAACATTTTAAAACGCTAGGTGATGTTCCCTTTGTCTATTTTTTATTCGATGGTCCTTTTCATACAGCTAATTATATCTCTATATAAAAGGTTGTGTATATGATAGATGTAGGTCTCACTAGATTCTACGACCAAGTATCCATATTGTTCCATAAGCACCGAATTTGAATTCACTTCTTCGGTTAAGACAAAGCAGAATGTTCTTCAACGTTTAAAAGTGCTAGACAATTCTTCTGACGCTTAGCGAGATATAATACATAACAAGTAGCAAGTTTTAGATTATGGTTCGCAAATCATTTGATGAAAATTTTATTTTTATTTTTTATTGTAATCGTTCAACTCATACAGGAGTAAATGTCTGTCTGATATCCAGAGAAAATACAAGCACATCAAAGTATTGTTAAAGTAGTTTTGAAACCAAATTTTTTGTTATAATAAATTTCCCTTAAATTTCTTTTTAAAAATTTTACTATATTTTTGTTCGTCGGAGGTCGTCCGTAGCTATCGAAATAAAATACTACGTCGTGCTTAAAGAAAATGTTAGCCCTATAGCTGACAGGAAGACTCTTGGGATCTAAATTTACAATAAAAGATATATATTCTCTCTTTCGTTCTGGTAAATCATCCAAACAAATACTCCTCCGAAATGTGTCTTAATATTGGAATCCCCACAAGTCAAGCGACATATGGTTAAAGTACCCATTTGTATAGCTTCTTTTAGGAATCTGTGAAAATATTTCGTACTTTATCGATTTCTATTGTGTTTCTGTATTCTGCATACACTATCAAACTAACCGTCTCTGCTAAAGGATCACTAAATTTTATATCAATAGCGATGTTACCGGTTCTATTAACACTCATATGAGTTTCTCCTGCTGCCATGTCCGGTGTAAAGTCGATTGCATACAACGTATAGCCCTTGGGGATATTTTTCGTAGCTAATATTTATTTTCTGAGAATTATGAAAATGATTCAAATAGGTGAAAAGACTGAGAAAACTTCGAGAATATAAATTATTATCAAAGTTAGGCTGAAAAAGTCTTCAAAGGCATCATTTTCGACCCCTCTAATATGGAAAGATAGTTTTAATAATAATGTCGAAAATTAAATGGGTTTTTACTGAAACTTCCGTTATATGCTTCATTCGAAACGAATCCTAAAATAAGACAAGTGGGAAGTTGCCCAATTAAACCTTTAGCCGTAGTAGAAGATTGCAAACCTCTACTAAGAGCAAAAGATCGCACCTCGACTCGTCTGATACGCATTTTAATAATAACCCGTTCTCAAACTTTTGCTTATGCTAAATCCACAAATGCTGCTACGTTAATTTTTCGTATGAAAAAACTAGCAGATTTGAGAATTATTCTGTATTCTCCGATCGATATCAAACAAAAGGAATATTTTTATCGTTCTAATTTAATTCGCACATTAACGTCATTTATTAAAAGTTTAGGTAGTGCAGCTAAATCATAATAAATATATCCTATTAAATAAATGACCTTCGAAGCTTTGAAAATTTATTTTCTGGTGTTGAATCTCGCGTTTTTACTAGTCCCAAATTATTGATTATCATGCGTTAATGCTGTATCTTTGTGAAATAATGCAGAGGTCAGTAGAGAACTTTGGCTTGATTTTGATGAAAAAAGTAAACTTTCCAAAAAAGATCGATAAGAATAATTACTTTGAATAGCAACTTGTTTATCAATAAGAAATAACGCTGAATTCCGAAGACATTGTATTCAAAATATAATTAATATTCGCCTGTGTCTTCCAGTACAGAGTTATTCTTTTTTAAAACTTTGATAAGTAAGTGTAAAATGCTATGCGATAGATCTATAAGTAATGCTTCCCATTTCCGCTAATATAAAATTTGATTGGAGCTGTATCATTCAACGATGACAGTAGGTGAATTTGCACTAAAGAATTAGAATCTATCACTTATTGTATTGGTAAACTCGAAAACAAATCGAGCTCACTTTTTAAACAAATATTAGATAATTCGCCCATTATGAAAAAATATCCACCCTTCGTGTTTTCTGTCGTTTTATCTTCGAGTGTGTTTCTTTTTATATCTTTTCTGTGCTGTAATTTTTGGAAAAATTTATCCTTAATTTGTTTTGAAGTTTCACGAAGGCGTGATCAAGCTACGTCTTTAAGTGAAATTGCACCAACAATATCGTCCATTGTATTTTTACCTATTCGTAACAGGTTATTGCGTAAGTATTTTCCCGCTCTCAATGCCAAGGCGGGTTATATAATGCCAAAGGGGGGATCGCCAAAAAATCTATAATCGAGCTGATATGGAGACCCTTGGAAATAATTTCCACTATCTTAACTTAGTAAAGTATATTTAACAATCCTTTTTACTTTTATGCATCTTGTCTTAGCTAGTTGAACAGAATTAGTAAAGTTTAAAAGAATGGACTAATATACTAATATATAGGCTTTTGTTTGAACGAAAGCACTACATATGTTCTTATTGTAAAAAATAATATTATCATCCGAGCTGGTACGGAGATCAATTTCAGTTGTCTCTACAAATGTTCTCTTTATTGAAAAGTGAAGGAGTTTGTCGTAATATTTAACATTCTGCTCATGTTTCTCATTCAAGCACAGAATTATCCATAACACAGGAGAAAAAGAATCGCTAACGTGGTGGGACTTGTAGGAAATAATTGATCTGATTATCGCCAGGGGACGCCTTGTCTCATCTAAGAGAAAGCGCATGGGATCATGGGTAATATTTCAGAATACATTTTGATCTTGACCACGTAAGGTAGGTTTTTCTTGTTTGGATGTAATTTGTCCTAACCGCTAAAACGAGTTAGTGAATGTACGGGCTGTTGGAAGCCTTTGTGTATTTTGTAAATAATGTATAACTTTTTTGTAATAATGTATAATGTTTTTGTATAATTGGTGTAGAGATTGTAAATAAATGTGGTAGAAAGTCACCACTCTCCCTCTCTACCTTGTTGGAGTACTGTTCTTTAACATGACTCAACCACATCGCTGTATACAATTATTTTCCGAGATTCCTGCATTTAACTGAATTGGATAGTTTCCTACATAAGAACTGTTAGGCATTTCCTTTCTATTAAAACCCAAACAGATCGGCTAAACCATGTCCAAGATGGGGCTCAATATGTTGGGGAACCTCGATAGCCGCATGCAAATTCGGTAATTGCATTAAAGTCATGAATTGAAATTCATTAAATAATTCTTCTGTTTTATGCATTACAACATTTAGAAATAGTTCATATATTTGCTCAAAGACTTCAACTCTTTTAAACTATTCCTTTACTACTATTTTAAAATGATCATTTTTATCAACAAGATGTGATCTATTTGTCTAAAATCTAGTAACGCCTTTCTCTATTGTATCCTTTGTCAAGTTCAATTTTTCTAGAAGCGATTCTCCTAAAATTCGCGTAAAATGAATTTCAATATTCTTTGGGAGATGAATATCAACCTCGATAGTAATATCATTATCAATAAATTGGATTAATTGTTCTAAATTTAATAATTTAATATTTTCTGTGTAAAAACGTCAAACAATTCTCTAAGTGTTGTTAGTATAGTTCTATCACTAATATGTGACACTACATGGATTGCATAATCTAGCAGATTCAAAGAATTTTTGTTGATTATTCTAAAAGTTTATCCAAGAGGAAATTGCAGCAATGGTCGAAATTTAAATATTTTTGAAGTATTTATAATAGTATCCACAACTGCTAATTTCAAAACGTACAAAAATTTAAAAGCTTTACTTTGTTCCAAGTGTATTTCAAATTCGTTATCCAGAGAAAGAGACTTCGTTCGATTTTGCTTTAAGAGAAAATTTCACGCTATCGCCAACATAAGTAACAATTCGGCTGTTTAATATTTTAAAAATGCATTTGGGATTTTCATTCGTTTCGTAGCTGAATTTAATTTCGACCTGTTGTTCCTCTTTGGTTATTCTTCACTCCTCTTTTAATAAAATGGAATAAGAATTATTATGATCGCCAAAATTAACCAGTTTCGAGGAATACAAATTTCGAAAAGAGCAATTTCCCAATCGCCAAATAATATTTACCGATGAAATAATTTTGTTTCATAGAGTGATTGGGTGTTTTGGGGGAAATAATCCAAGTTAGCATTACTCGGGAGAGTTAGGTAGATATCTGAGGTCCTTTCCTCCATTTTACTCTCACCCAATAATTAAAGCGACTATCAAAACCTTTCCACTTAACAAAATATTCCTTGTTAGCGACCTTACCTTTTGTTCTCAGCACATCTTTGACTCACCAAAAAGAATTCGAAAATTTGTGGATTTTTTGAAGTTCGCTTTCATTGAACCGAGCTTTTGATTTCTCTAAGTCTCTCAAAATATAGGTCGGTAGATTTGAAATGAAACGTTCAATTATGGTGAATACTTTCTCGCTCTAGTACGGTAAGTACCTGCTTTGAAAGTTTTTCTTGACTTTCGATATTTTCAGTTGTTGTCCAATATTAAATTTGTAGCCAAAATTTCTTTTGTAACCATAAAACTTCCCAAAAATGATAGGCGACTTTACAATTTTAAAAATAATGAAATCATTCATTCTGTTCCTTTGGAGCATGAAAAACAGGATCCCAGTTCCTCACGGCTGGAATTGAAGCCCTAAGCGGCATATAAATCCTTGCTCATGCCACTCTCTAGAAATATTTTCATGTTCTTAATTAACAGTTATACGACATCAAATCTGAATTTAGTGACACTCATAACACAGTCCAATGTACCATGGAGAGTACTCTGTGTGTTCCGATTCATAGACAATCTTGTTCATTTTGCTAATATAAATTCAGCTTAAATATATTTTTAGATTTCATGACTGCTTATTACTATACTAGAAAGTATTTTGCTATCAATTCAGTGAGAAGGGTGAATACAAGTACCGTTTTAAATACCTATTGACCGAACTCTACAAAACATTGAGAAACCGATTTTATTTAAAGACCTTAGTGAATTAAGGCGATCGAATTTAAGTAAGGGACTGTAGGGCTTTATGGCACAAGAAACAAAAATCAGGTTATTCTACGCTGAGCTAACCAAGCAGTTTCCATCATCCCCATGATTCTGCCTCTATCGAACTCTGACAGCTGCTCATATTGTCTTCGATGGCGGTGTAATGGCATCTTTAATTAAAAAGCGTCCCTCTGCAACAGATTAAATACACACAAACAAGCTCCTCTTACCAGTTTTATAATCCAAGGAGAATGAAATTCAACTCCCTCTGGTGGCATTACGCATCGCGTAATCCCGCTGCATTTCTAATCATTTACATATCTGCCTAACACGTACCTTTATGCCAAGTTTCGTAACAATCCCGCTCTTACTTCTTGGTGCAAATTTTTCTATGGCAATGTAAGTGTATATATATATATATATATATATATATATATATATATATATGAACGAGATGCCGTAACAATGTAACCGTTAACATATTTGCCTATGCTGCTATGGGAGAACTTAGTGAGACATCTAGGGATGCGAATTGAGTGTACGGTAGGAATAAGAGCATGCATGGGCGCACGCATGCGCAAGAGAGAGCAGAGGCTCTTAAAAAGGGCGCCGTGCAATTGACGCGGCAGTGCGTGTGAGGACAGGATGGGTTCACATTGTAAAATTCGACGATTGAGGTGCAGCGAGGAGTTATTTGATTTCTGGCAGCGGAAGATATTAAATCGACCTCTATTCATCCCCGGATGTTGACCATATACGGGGAAGACTGTGTATCCGATTAGTCAGTGAGCAAATGTAGTGCCCTTTTTCGTGCAGCCCTACGATTTCCATATGTTTGGTCCCCTGAAAAAACATCTTAAAGGGAAGCGCTTCAACTCGGACGACGAACTCAAGGACGCTGTGAAGGATTGGGTCTCGCCACGACCACGGGAATTCTGGAAACAAGGAATCCTTAGTCTCGTTAATCAATGGGATCGTTGCGCTCAGGCCTATGGTGTATACTTTGAATAAAGTTTTCATTTATACCCATAGTGTCGTTTCGTATCTTTTCATTTGAACACTCCTTGTG
>BMAW01080882.1:2105175-2140360 GCA_019974015.1 Nephila pilipes
AGATTAAAGTTTTAAATTTGGTATAAAAAAAAGTCAATTATATCCTTAAAAGACTAAAAAATTAAGTTACGAGGGGGAATTCCCCTCCAAATCAGTTAAATTTATATATATAAAGCTGATCAATTTAAAAATACGTGACGGTGATGATGAAACACCAGGTATTCAATTAAAATACGATGAATGGTGATAGAGACAGTGGTAGGAATAACACTCAGAAGCACAATCGCCAAACAAAAGATGTTTATGAGTTAAGCGAGTTATGCGTCTAATGTGAAGATGAGTCAGTTTGACATCCGCTCTCCGCATTCGAAAGATAATCCATGGTCTAATGGCGGGCTTGAGTGAGTGAAAGTGTGCTCTGGATCTAGACATTGCATTCAAATTTAAATACAAAAAGATAATCAATATGCACCAGTTTCTTCCTATCATGTATTTTTCTTCGTGTAATGTTCTTTTTTATTGTCAATTCTAATTTCTGAAAAAGTAATTAAAAAAAAAATTGTATTTATTTTTCAAAAACTTCACTTTTAGAGCCATGGAATATGAGATATAGAGAAGAGGAAAAACCACAAATATTTGTAGAACCGAATTGGTTGGAAGTACCTCAAGTCATAGGAAAGGCTATAGTGATGAATGGCTCTACAGAATCTACATCTACTGAGCAATTTACAACTATAACAACACTCTTCTATGGGTAAAGAAAAAAAATTACAGAGAATATCTAGTGAATTATTGCACAACTATTGTATCATTATTAAGAAGAATTTATTAATAGATTAGTTATTTAACATAATAAATAGTTTCAATGGAAATTGATAAGAAACAAATGAAATAAAAATTGAACTCGTCTCTTTATCCGACATATATTAGTTTAAAATGTATGTTTAATATGCATATTAAAATGTATGTTTAAATGTTTCAATTTTTTTAAAAAACGCAGTTGGGAACATAGTAGTTAATTTGATTCCATATAATAAACGTTCGCGCGGATACGGGTTAAGTCTAAATTATTCAATCTGGCTTCATATATATATGAAGCCAAATTATTTAATTTTTACATGACGTTAGAGGCATGTTTTTCCTCTGAACGTCAAGTAAAAACTAACAATTTATTTTCAATTACTCTAACCTGGGAATCAAATATTTTATCAAGCACGATTTGTATTAAATCATATTAAGACATTTTTGAGAAATCACTATTAATTTGATCGAAATGAGCCCAGTAATTTTTTAGGTATGAAAATGCTTTCCATAAGAAAAAAGTCACAGTTTTCATATTAATTTAAAAAAAAAAGAAATTATTTCTTACAAATAAATAAAGTTATAAATTAGATATTAAAATTATTTGCTCTAAACAACATTTAAGTTAGGATAGATTTACATTTTAATTATAGTTGACTATTAATTATGATAGATTTTTTCAAAATCAAAATTGACTTAAATTTCAATGAAATAAATAAAATCATTGCAGTAACTATCGCTTAAACAAGAAATTATGAACAATACATTAAACATTCCATCTATATAAAGTAATTAATGATATATGCTCTTTAAACTGAGTTTTTTTCTTCTTATTAATAACAACTAGAATTCTATCTGAATATAAGATAAACAGCAAAGAAAGTGAAAAAGATCTATAATGTCACACTTCTTACATTTAATTATCCAGTGTGATCCGCATATACTGAAAATTCTCTTTCTTAATGCACTCATAAATATATAAAATTTATTTTTACGGGGAGTGTAGAATGTAGTTTTCTTTATTTCTTTCAGAAATTGCTTTATTTATAGGAGTATAAAAGACAGTCTTCGAAAAAGTGTAACATCGCAAAAATACATGACATAAAACAATAAATACCAAACATTTTTACGAAATTCATTTATTTATTAAATGTAAGGATACTCCATGATCAATCACAGCAAAAATAATTTTATGTATAGTTATATTGTGTGTGAAATTGTATAAAACATCACAGTAATTATCATACAGTTAAAACTTGAAAAAGGTATAACGTAGAGTCGATATGATTTATTCTGTAGAAAGTGATGTCGGTTTATGAAACCAGACAGAACTTTGAAGATTAGATGTTTTTCAGCAATTTTTAATGGTGGTTATTGGATCTTACTTGCTGATGTATAATTACCCATATTCATGTTAACAACTTGAGTTAGAAAGCTCCCGAAGGTTTTGCAGTGGATTCAGTTCGGGATTCCGAGATGGCCATTGAAGAGTTTTTATCTCGTTCGCCTTCATCCAGGAATTTGGGAAGCACGAAGCATACTCAGAGGCATTGTCTTATTGAAATACCCATTCTCTTGATGTTATTAGAAAAGTGACTGATAGTCTAGTAGTCATGGTCATGGACTCGCGGCCAACGCTATTTTCGTCCAGCTGTGGGCTCGAGCTCTGATGCCACGAAAGACCAGCCGGGTAGCGGGACTGATGCACATTAACTCTGGTCGAAGTCCTAAGTCGTTCCTTTGGCGTGGTGTAGAAATTTTGAGAAGAAGGTGCCACTTCAGATGTCTTTATATGACCGAGGTTCAAAATTACGAGGTCCATCGCCAACAGCCTTCATGTTACTTCTAAATTCGACATTTATATATATATATATAAACAATCAAATCAGAGGAGTAAATGGCAACAAACTATCTGACAGCATGTCCTTTTATAACATTGAATTAATTATATTGTCGTCAAAAACAATTTCAGTTGCCCCACCGGCTGCAAATGTGGCCAAACCCATGACACATCCTCCTCCGAATTACCGTTTGAAAAAAAAAAAAAAAAAAAAGAAGAAGAAGGTGGCGTTCTTTATGCAGAACACACCAGTGAAACTTAAATCAGCCCTGCCCATCTAAGTTAAACTTTTTATCATCCAAATACATTCCATCATTCCAGTTGGTACCAGCCAATAAATATATCTGGGAAAACTATAAACGTGAATCAATATGCCACTAAGAAATTGGAGGTCTTCTTTTTAACATCTTGTGCACAACACTAGGATTTCTATGCAGTGCATTTCTAACTGTTCGGCTGGTACAGGGCAATTGCATCTTATCTTTAATTTCCGAGGAAGTCATTTTTGCTTGCAGACGAGCCTCTAGACCCACCTCTCTTGCCTTGAAGTAATTATCTTTCACCTTCCTGTTGTGGACGCGGGAGCCTAGTGGCCATGGTCGTGGACATACGACTGGCGTTGCTTTTGTTGAGCCGTGGTATGACGTCGGTCTATTCGGGACTTTCTCTTCATTAACCTAAGGGACTTTATAGTAATTTGAATTGAAAAAATTACAATTACTTTCCAACCAAAATAAAACATGATAAAATAAATTAGATGAAGATGGATGAATTAGAAATGGGGATAAATGAATGAAATATAATTTAAAGGAAAATGAAGGGGGATAGAGGATACCAGGAAGCTGATAGTTATTAGTAAATTGGATTGAAATATATCGTAATTAATCTTTTGGATTAAAGGGCTCTCAAACAGTTTAAATACTAACATACGAAACTACTGTTAGTGAGAAATGTCGGAATCAGAATGATGGATTTGGTAAGCTTTGACTTCCTTTTTAAATCATAATATAGGATTGTCCAGTTAAGTGGAAGAGTGACTATACCTATTCTTCAGTCATCAACAAAGTATTTTATATTGCTCTACGACTCTTCAATTGGTGTCTAAAAATTATTAACTGTGCAGTTTGAAAGAAAGATGTCAGTAGAATTAAAATTAGCTCGAAATCACTGGAAAGTCACCATAGTGATTTCGAGCCCTAATGTCACAAAAGACCCGCCATGTAGTGGGGCTTATGCACGTCAAATCTAATTGAGACTCCAAATCCTCCCTCTGTAGTGGCATGAAAGTTTGGAGAGAAGGTGCTAGCTCAGGTATTATTCTCGTCACTTGACTGAGATTCAAAATTACGAGGTACGCAGCCATTAGTCCTCGTGTTGCTTCTCATTGCGACATTAATAAGCAATCACATCACAACATCACACTTAGAAGCAACACAAAGGCAATTGGCTACAGATCTCGTAATTTTGAACCTCGGTCAAGTGACGAGGACGATACCTGAGCGGGCACCCTTCTCTTCTAACTTCCCCACCACTCCAAAAGGAGGGCTTGGGACCTCGACAGATTTAATGTGCATAAGTCCCACTACACTGTGGAACTTAAGTGGCATCAGGGCTCGAACCCATGTCTCGACGAAACGCCGGCAGCAAGTCTGCGATCATGACCACTTGGCTGCCACAGCTACCAGTGAGACGTTAATAAACAATTGTAATTGCCTTCCTGTTTGCATTTTTGTGCTATTGCTCCAGGATTTCTGAGACAACGATTAACTACAGCCTTCAATCAGTGAAGTTGGCCTATTCGCTATTTCCCTTCACTAACCTCGGGGACTTACTCTAATTTGAATTGCATACAATTACAACTCCTTGCCAACCACATGAAACATCATGAGGTAAATTAAATAAGAAGTGTAGGAAATTGAATGAGAGGTTGTGATATATAAATGAAATAGAATTGAAAATAAAGAAAAGTGGGATAGAGATTAACGGCAAGCTGATAGATGATGTAGATTGGAGTGAATCACTGAAATTAACCGTTGATATAGTAAGTAGCTTGAAGTGACTCCTGATCAGAATAATAGCAGTCGAATCTACTATCCTCGAGAAGTGCTTGAAATGGAATAAGTGATTTGGTAAGATAGGATTTTATTATTTGAACATGAACAAGGATTAACTGAGAGAGAGAGAGAGATCTTGAGTTTTTCTTTGATAAATAATAAGGTATGTTGTTCTTCTCTTACGTATCTTATCTTTTTAAGATAGCCATAAATTTAAATAATGAGGGAAATGCGTCTGTAACCTATTAATTTTTCGCTCAATTTTAGCCATACTGCAAACAGCACCTTTAAAATCTAATATTTAGCCTTTTACAATACCTAATAATGTAATCATCACGATAATGTCTAACAATACTCAAGAATAAAACAATTTTGTATCCACAATATTTATATTTGTTCCAGAATCGGCAAGTAATGCTTTCTCAGTCTTATTCTTTCAGATGATATATTTGCGAACGATTTTATAATATTTTCCCAAGCTGCCATTCGTCGATTTTTATGGTTTTTACATAATAAAAAATATCAAGGATTTTTTTAAAAATATGCGTTACTTTATAATTCAATAGCATTAATTTAAGTCTTAAAATATACATAGTTTGAACTTGCAGTAGTTTTCCATATTTTGCGATTTTCCGCTCGACTTTATACTTTTTTTCAGGACTGCATGAATTATTTTATAAATGAGTTTTTCTTTTGTTTAACCTGTCCTATTAAATTTGCTGAACTGACAGGAAAATGTAGTCTCCCAACAAAACTCAAATCTTTATCTACTTCAATGCACAACAATGACTAGTGATGGTCTTTCTTTTTCATGTGTTATGAATTCATCGAATCCCATTTCTTGTATTTTAGCTAATTAATGAAATCGCGTTTGAAACGATATGTTTGGCGAAATACCGAAAAAAACAACCCATTAATATATCTTTTTTTCTCCATTTTCTGTAACAAAATTAACATTTTTTAGCATGTAGTGTTGCAAATGGCCAACAAATCAATCGAAAATACATTCGGCTTGTACATCTCCACATTACACCTTAGTCTTTAGTTGAATTGTGTGGTGTATGAATAATTTTATATGTACCATATTTTGCATATACAATTAGTAGACAAAGTAATGAATAGAAACCTGCAGAACCTACATAAGTGTACAATAAGCTTTTAAGCAAATGTTTAGTGTGATGTAGTCGACGCTGTGTTTGTTATACATACGAATAGGGTAAGAAGTCAACTATCAACTGTAAGAAGTACATTTACAGATAAGTCACAAGTTGTGTAATATTTATTTAAAATGTCATATCTCATCAGTATTTTTAGATAGGAATGATTATTGGTGCTCGCCTGGTAGAGGCTACAGCGTCTAAAATAGACGAAATTGTGGGTGTGGCAAGAGGAACAGAGTTAAAAGTTAGGGCTAGGTATGGAAAAGAGCGATATATTCAAAATGTGGAAACTATGAACGGGAGTTGTCAAACAGAGAGAAGCAAATATTGGCGCATATTACCCTCTAAAACCGCAAGTCCACAGCTGAGAAAATAACAGCAGATTTAAACATTGGTCAAGAAGATCAAATGTCAAGCAAAACAGTTCATCAGGAGTATCACAGACTAATTTTTATGGCCACGCTGCAAAATGAAAATCTTCATTAACGACATCAATGCCGAAAAAAAAAAATCATACAGTGGTGCAGAGAGCATTAAAACTAGTACTTTGATGACTGGGAAGATGTTATTTGGTCTGACGAATCGTTTTTCTCTTTGTTTCCCACCACAAGAACAGTTTATGAGTGATGACGTCTCTGAGAAATATTTCACTCTTACTGCTTAGTTTCCACTGTAAAGCATTGAGGCGAATTTTTGAAGGTATGGGGTGCTATTCCTTGGCATTTTTTACTAACAGTAGTCATTTCAAAGGATCGGGTAACAGCCTTAATATATTTGAACGTGCCCCAGGATCCTGCTCGTCTAATGACAGCAAATCTTCCCTGTTGGCAGGGCTATTCTTTGCATCAGGTAGATAATGCTCTCGTCCGTACAACAAAGTGCATCACAAGGTGTAATTAACATGAAAAAGAAGTGGAACAGTGCCCTCAGTCACCACACTTTAACATGGTTGATTCTTTTTCGGAATATCTTGAGCGATAAGGAAGAGAATGATGTCTTGCACACTCATCACTAGTTGTTTTACGGGAGGAATGGCATAAAATACCGTTATCATTTTATATACATCTAGTATTCCACGTCGAAATATTACTATTCTTAATCCTCGTGTTGGACCTTAACCATATTAATCAAAACAATTCTAAATTACAATTATTTCCTTATTTTATCTACCACTCGAATATACTCTAAGACATTGGTTCCCAATGGATGGTTCGCGAATCCCCAGCTATCCGCGGTGAAAATAATATATTATAATGACGGAATTTTAAATCCTTAATGTGCAAACAGTAATGAAATAATAAATTTACATACATATTTACTACACTGTAATTAATTTGAAAATAAAAATAATTATTTCTTTTAAAGATAAAAATGTTCTTTTCTAAGACAAATACCGAGTGAGACACGTTATCACGAGGTGGCATATGAGCCCCGAGGTAGTTAGCAGCCGATAAAGACTACGAGATAAAGTGTCTTATAATGATTTCTCACGATCTTGACAGTCTGTTCATCAAGGTGTTCCTTGATGAACGGAAAGCAAAGCAAAGCAGAAAGCAAGATCCTTTTCCTGAGGTTGTTTTCTCAACGGGATAAGCGCGTGAACAGACGTTCGTATAGATGCTTGTAAACTTTGTGTGATTTAGTTCACGATTAATAGTATGCTACGGATATGTTTAGTGAAGTTCTTCTCGTGTAAATAATTTTTAACAATTATTGTTCTGTAATTTTATCATGGATCGAGTCGTTTAGTCGAGTCTGTCAAAATGTTGACTAGCAGTCAATTGTTCATTCTTCAACTTCAGAACCTGATTTCGAAAGAACACAAAGCGATGATCTTGAAAGCTGTAGTGAGTTACCATCTTTGACATGTCTAAAAACAAAGAAAAAATTGGCGAACATGATGAGAAAAATAAGAAAAAGCGAAAATATAACAGCAACTGTTTACAAATAGGTTTTTGTTTTACTGGGAAAAAGTCAGAACCTAAGCCACTTTGTGTAATTTGCAATGAAGCTCTTGCCTACAGCAGTTTAAAACCATCACTTCTTCATAGACACCTTGAAACAAAACACCCGACACACCTTTGCCTAAACGACACCATAAACCTGTCGAGTATTTAAAATGAAAATTAACAGATAATAGAAAGAGTAATGCCTTTTCTTTCCTCTCATCTTCAAACGAAGATAGTAACATGGCTTTTCAGACATCGCTTGGAGTAAGTTGTAGAATTGCAATGTCTGAACAGACACATACATGCAAAAAATTTAATTGGACCTGTGCAAAAGATATCCCAAAGTGTATGCTTGGAGAAAAGGCAGCAAAGAAATTTGACCTAGTTCCCTAATCAAACAATACAGTATCGAGTAAAATTCATGATTTGGCAAATGATATGGAGAGTTCACTTTTGAAGAGAATAAAATTTAATTATTTTGTGATCCAGTTTGACAAGTCAACTGATGTAGCAATGTTGCAATATGCTTGTCTAATATAACATAGATATATTTTTAAGAATTCCATTCAAGAAGTTGTGCTATTTGCAAATCCCATGAAAATCTAAATAACTGGAGAAGCAATTTTTGATTTAATCAATGGTTATTCTGAAAAAAAAAAAAAAAAAATTGAAAAAACTGGTCCTATTTTGTGGGTGTATTCACAGGTGGTGCAAAGTCAATAGCACGAAAATATTTCGATTTTGTGGCGAGAGTAAAGAAAATCAACGAGAAAATTGAACAGATTTATTGCTGCATTCATTGCCTTTATTAAGTGTATTCCCGCAGAGATACTATTATTTTAAGTGATGCTGCAAAAAAAGTTAATCTTATAAAATTGCGTGCTACAAAATACGGTCTATTCCAAATGTTTTGTAAGGACATTGGGGGCCTTCGCGTTTATTTACTACTTCACGCAAAAATTAGATGACTTTCCAGTGGCAAAGTTTTTACAAGCCTGTTTAAAGTGAAGCCTGAAGCTCAAGTATTTTTACAGATAATCTATTTTATTTGTCCCTTTGTATAATTGATATTCTATGGCTGCAAAGACTTACCTACTTAGCAGGCATCTTTTGTAAATAAAGTAAATTAAATCAGTCATTACAAGGCGTAAGTGTCATCATTTTCAATGTGCATGACGAAAATGAAGTTACGTTAGAAAAACTCAAATTTTGGATCCAATGTTTGCAGATGATTCAGTACGAATATTTTAGTTCTTTCAGAGGCTTTTTATCAGAAAATTCAATTAAACGTAATGAAAACATTGAAAGAAATATATGTGAACCTCTTCAATTAACTTTCGATTACTATTTTCCTAACAGACGCAATATACCCCTATCAAACAACTGGATACGTAATTCTTTTCAAGGAGATGTATGTTTAAAGATCTCTCTAACTTAGTGGAAAGAGAAAAACTCATTGAGTTATCCTGCGACACCTGAGCTGGCACCCCCCCTCTCTTAGCATCCACACCACGCCAATTGAACGCTTTGAAAGGAGATTTTAATTATTTACTGGAAAAATGAAAAACACTGCCAAGAGAACTGGATTGCCCACCTCTTCCACGATAACATTACCAATGACATATCGTCTAAATCTTGCGAAGAACTTACCATTCTATACGAAAATACATTACTAAAACTGAATTTTAAACGTGATAAATTGACATAATTCTAGTTATGTGTCCAACAAACTTCAATGAATAGAATAATAAGATTAAAATAAAATGCATCACTATAAAATTTCATAAAAAACAACACATGAACTTTAAGAATTAAATATTTGTTATACAGAACGAAGTTATGCAGAACGTTTAATACATCCAAAAACTACTTTTATTGCTACCTTTTATTAACAGACTAGGTTTGACGAAAGACTTATTATTCATTAAGAATAGGTACGGTGAAAGGTTTCTGTGCTTTCAAAAAATATTTTTTTTACATTAACAAAGTCAAATATTAAAAATTAAAGGTTAATAATTATTAATTATTTAACAAACTAGATTAAAATGATATTGTATCTGATAATTATAAATTTAATGAATAGAAATCCTTAGGAATCACAATAATATTTTTAAGTAAATAAAAAATTGAACATTTCCGAGAAATAATTAAAACTTCTTACATTAATTAAGCATCAGAGAATAATTTTCCAAGAATGATTTTTTTCCCCTTCAGATTAATACTAGTGATAGTTTCACAAAGTATTTAAGAGCTGTAAATGACAAAAATTTCCATTAAAATTTACCCAGAAATCTATTCCGCAAAATCGTACTTTTGGGACAAATTATATATGTATCGTACTCGACCTTTTCTGATATATATAGTAATAGGATTTTTTTTTTTTTTTAAAAAAAAAAAAGTAAGTATACAAGGTGAGTCGGAACTCACTGGTTAAACTTCAAATACAAGAAACATTTTTTTTAAAGTGTGGGCGCAATAAAACATTGTGGCCCAAACAAGAAAAAGACAAGAAACATAAGTTGTTCACTTAAAACAGCTTTTTAACAGAAATTGGTTTTTATTAACGTCGCACTAGAAACAACACGAGGGCTAATGGCGACGGACTTCGTAATTTTGAACCACGGTCAAGTGACGAGGACGACACCTCAGCTGGCACACCCCTCTCCTAACTTCCACACCCCGCCAACGGGAGGGCTGTGGGCCCCGAACAGATTTAACGTGCATCAGCCCCGGCTACACGGCGGGTCTTTGGCGGCCAAGGATCGAACACGCGACTGAACAAAAACCGCCAATCACGAATCCGAAACCATGACCACTATGCTACCCCGGCCTTTTTGACAGAAATATTTAAAATTATGTCAACCAAGAGTAATACATGCTTGACAGCGTAGACTGACTGATTGGGGTACGGTTTCAAATGCCAGATATTTCTCACACACATGCAACAATAAATAATTAAGCAAAGATCACCTGAATAGTTTACTAGATCCTAGCAAATGGGGATTTTTAAGATATTCTCACATAAAACTTCACGCACTTGTTCTCAGGCACAAAAAACGAAAATATTTATTCATTACGGCCATCACTCTCTTCACTGAAGTAACTGCTCACATAAGTGACATCCCATACCATGGTCTTCATGGCAAGTTATGAATAATTGTAATTAAATAATTATTAAGATGACACAAACTTAATCATTATTATCTGGCTTAATATAAGCTGTACCATTCTTTCTACAAAATTTTTATCATTAAACACACACACAACTTATGCATTATAGTTTTTGAAGCGTGAATATGAGTAACTTTGTCATGAAGTATGGACTAACTATTCTTGGAATTTAAGATCAGATTGATATTATTTGGAATATTATTCATTGTCACTGCTACCATACAATTGAAAGATGTATCCGATCCTGCTCACGTACATAGATAATGACAAAAGAGTTGTTTCATAAGTTTTAAAAGGCAGTAAATTTGACTTACGAGTTTTGGGACATTAAATGAGCTATGTAAAAAAATGTCTATTTTCTTGTCCATATAATAAACCACCAATATATAATTTCTAACTCCTTGCACTTCTGTTTCCCTCATTAACAAAACAAAATATTAGATATATATCTAATTTGATCGAAATTTAAAAGAAAAATTAGAAAAGATTTCTCTGCAACCATTTTTAAAAGTTTATAAACAATGGCTTTAATAAATACATCAGATGAAAAGACACAAAACATTTTATAATCTCTCTATAAATATTATCATAAGAGATTAAAGCACAATGATATTAGTTGATTGTCTATTATTGCAGCACTTAGAAGTAACATGAGAACTATTGGCGAAGCCTTAGTAAAAAATAAGAGTTTCAAAATGAATTCTAGACATTTTTAAAAAGCAGGAAACACTTCAGCAAAATTATACCAGAAAAAAAGCCCATTTAATTATATTTTTTGTAGCATCATAAAACTTTTGGAAGTGAAAGCACTTTAGTTCCAATATTTCAAAAGAATTCTATGAAATGACATTAGTGAGAAAACAAGCCGACATATCACTTATTACTAATAAGAACTTTGGCACATGAAATCATTTTGAAGTATTAGAAGGAAGCAAATACAAAAAGGGCTTCACTAGCATTCATAATAAAGTTATCTCTTACTAGTTTGTTAATTTAACTCAATGTTATACAAAGAAAAAAAATTTAAATGAGAAAATTTGAAATCTAGATCATCCTTGTAACATCAGTTGTTATGACTGAAGTTCCATATAAGTCATTTTATTTGTAAAGAAACAATAATTAGGATTATTTGTTTTGATTCTGAGACAAAGCTGGTTATGATACAACAAAATTCAAATCTGTGTTATAACTCTGATATTAATATTTTCATACAGGTGAATGGATAAGGTTCAAGTGCTTTTCTAATTTTGCTATATTTATCCCCTCCTCTCAATATAATAATAATTTCAAATATATTTATTTTTTACGTACATTTTATAAATTTATATGAAATGGGTTAGATTATTCTACACTAAATATTGTTTTTCTGCACAACTTCTTTCCATCTTTAAATTAATAAACTTAAATGAAATATTACGGCAATAATGATCTACATTAAAAAGGCAAGGCAAAAATTTCTTTTAAAAGCAGAATTATTGAAATAATAAAATGCAGCAAAATAAATGAGATAAACTTTTTAAGAGAAACAATACCAATATGATTTCAACCTAATGAGAAATAGAAACTTTACTTCACTGAAGTTCCCATTAATTATCCATACACTATTTATAAAGAGCAAGTGAAGTTTAATCTAACATTCTAAATGATCTCACTAAAATTAATGTAATTTTGGGATGCCTAATCAACTAGTCACCTATAAATATTTAGTTTTTCTTTAAAACACAATTTAAGAAGGATGAGGAAATACTTTTGAGTTTTGTCTGATAATACATAAATATTGACTCCAAACGAATTTTAAATGTAAATTTATAAATGGGACAGTAATATGTCATTGCAGTTGCTAACCACTTCTTTATTACTTCTGATGATACAATACGAACTAAGTGCTTCAAAAACAAATATGTTATACCTTGCTGGTACACACATTTATATTAAAGGCTCAAAAGTATTTTCATCTTCTAAATCTGACACGACCAACCTGCAGCATTTGTGCTACAGCAAAGTCCTAACAGTGGCATGGCTTGTTAATTTTTTTAAAAAAATCTGAAAAATAATATTGTCTTCAGGAACTTTGTTAAAATCCTTAAGAACTCTTATCATGTGCTTCTGGATCAATCACCCTATAGAACAGTACTGCCTGACACCAGTACAAAGTTACATTAGATTCTGCAGTAATGGATATTAGATTTTGTTGGCAATTTGTGTTTGTTTGTGAATAAATGAAACATATATTCACAACATATGTTTATAAACAAAAATGTTTTCTATTATGTACATAATAAAATCAAAACACAGTTTAAGATTAACTGATGTAACTAACTCATAATCAGCCTATAAATAGTAATAGGCTGATAAACAAGAGGAAATTAAAAGCAAAAATTGAAAATAACAGATATTTGAATATATATTATGATTAAAAAACACTCAAGAAACTACCCAATTGTGTTTTGTGAAACAACAGAGTATTTCACAATATTTTATTTTCCAAAAAAGGTAAATAAAAAATCTTATATACAAGCAATGAAATGCAGTCATAAAGTGAAATTTTTTTCATTTTACCTTCATCTGCAAGTACGCCTTTTTACAAATTCACAATATGTACATGAAAATGCTATTATTTAAACTGATAGCAATTTCTTTTAAAAAAATTGTTACACACATTTTGTTTAGCATAATTTAACACTGTTTTCACAATATGACACAAAACTAATATTAATGTCACAAAGCCATGAACTTGAGAATTTAGAGTTGGAATACATTCTTAGGAAAGAAATGACAGAAATTTTCATGGCTTTATCTTTAAACTACAATAACTATTGAGATTTTCAACATGATTTTAAATTATAACACTCCTATCTTGAATTTTCTATCCTCTCAAACAATGCATCACTTGATGTCCAACCAATCAACAAGAGAGAAAATTCAGTCTACTTTTGTACATTGTTTTATTATAAGAAATATATTTAATATCCTAATCTTGCTGGATGAGTTGGACACCTGTAAAACAGTTTATTTGGCTAGTACAGTGTCTCAATATGAAACAGATTAGGAACAAAACTATAATAAATTATTAACTGAACAACAATTAAACATAAAACAAGTTAAATAGGCGTTTTCTTAAAAAGGAAACACAATTGGAAATGATCTATTAAAGGGCATAATGAAAGACATAGTATGAAATAAACAAAAGTTGCCAGAAAAATGGAAGTTGCATACAAGATGATATTTCATTATTTATTTTGTCTTAAATGTTATAAATTTGTAATTATTCAGGAATTTACTCTTGAAAAATTGACCATTACATTTAAGAAACAAGAAAAATGTATCAAATACATGGATAAAAATGAAAAATAACCTTTTTTTTTTGTGAAATAAAAATCAGTATTAAAATTTCTTACAAAGATATTGTAAGTGTAGGGTAAAAATAATTTGTTTCATAAAAAACAGGCTTATAATTTATAGCATAGGTACACAGAAATAATAAAATTCATCCTTGAAAATGTACAAATAAAATCACTACAATAGACTAGCATATAATGTGCTATGTAACAAGTACAGTAGCAATATAAAAATACTTCAGTGTAATATTTACCAAATGTTATTCATGCAAACTAAAAAAGAAGCTGAATAACAATAATTACACAAGAGTTAGCTGCTATGCATAATATATCTCAATAAATATATGGATATCTGGTATCTATTCACACACACACAAAAAAAACAACAGAACAATTCATTAAATAAAAAAATCTTTTGCAAGTAGTCAATAACTTTAACTAGAATATTTCATTCAGTTTTTTAGACCTTGAAAGAAATTGGAATGAAATTTATATGCAAGTATCAATATGAGAAGTAATACAGCCTTCTTAGTGATGTAATAATAATTTTTAAAAGTTATTTAGAAGAATTGAAAAATAAGACATAATACATTATCAATCTTGAAATATAAGCTTTTGATATGTTTTATACAGAACAAATATAAAAGAAATAACACTAAAGTTTCTTTTTTTTTTTTTTTCTTAAAGAGAAAGGTCATTGACTGGTAGGAAAAAAACCTAGACAACTTATGATTCATAAAAAGTATCGAGATTAAACTAAAAATAACAAAAAATGGTAATTTTTCCATTCTTATTTTCTATAGGAATTTATGCTCTAGTTTTGAGCAACATACAACAAAACATAATTTTAGTATGCTCTTTTAACAAATGTATTTTGCACATCATTTCATAACATATAGATAACAATTATTGCTATCAATTCAAAAGAATTAACAGAGTCATTTGTCAACAAGCTGAAAACAGCATATTTAGATAACAATTTATTGCTAAGTCTATCACTTGATGCTTTTCGGCGAAGTAAATTTAAGATAATACTTTAATCAACATCCCATGAAGATTATCAGTCATGACGATTAAATTATACTTTCAATAATTAGCAACGGGCATTTAACTATCAATTGCCCAGAAAATTTCACAAAATTATAATATAAATGTAAAATGAGCATATTGCTGAGTTCAAGATCAAACACTTAGTAAAAGAAAGAGGTGAGAAACAAGATATGTATCATAAATCATGAAGATATGTATTCAAAGCTGATGACGATGACAATTATACTATAATAAATAAAAGCCCTTTTAAAATATTTATTGGTAAAAGTCTTGGATTTTGTTTTCTTATGGAATCTTGAAACAATAATTTTCATAAGAAACACTGATACACATATGCAAGTATTCAATACTTAAAAAATACCTTTTCAACTTATCTGTCATTTCTATTATGACACAGCATAACATGGAATTTTATTCTTCTTAAAAACTATCTTCAATAATTTTAAATTCTAACTATAAAAACTTTTTTTTAAATTACATGATGATTCACTGATATAACTATGTTGAGCAAATCGGATATCTGGAACTTTTGAAGAATTACCACCCTTAATTTCTGATTACATAATTTTAAAGAAGGGTAAAAGGTGCTTCTAACTTTGGACAAATAAAAACAAACACTTTGAAAAGAAACAAAACATCACATAATTCATTGTCTCCTCTTTTTTTATATATATATAATCCTCAACTTGCGTAAATAGTTAAAAAATCAGTTCATTCTACTTAATTTCATTTCCCTTATTAAGGCTTTAAAAAAAGCAAATATACACAAAAACACGAGAAACCATCACACACACAAATATTACACCAGAGCATATTAGAGGGTAATGGCTCTCTTCTGCAATTTGAAGTATTGCTGTTTAGTGATGCTAAGTAAAATATTCACAAAGGCTATTTATGATTCAGAGTCAATTACCTAGAAATAAAAACAAAATACTCAGACTCATCAAACATAGCTCTTTAAAAATTTTAAACCGAAAATTTGAGCTAAATGTATAAATCAATTATATGATCTTGGTTGACAACATATTCATATGATTGTATGATAAATAAAACTACACATATTTAGTAGCACCATCATTTTATAAATTGTCTAATGAAATTTTTCAATAGCTCCAAAATCAAATTTTTAATTTTAATAAATTATAATCTGGAATGATTATTATGTTTGCATATAAGGCAGTGGTTTAATTATAACACTTTACAAATACCGATTATTTTATCATGTAAACTCGCCCTTCACATAAGATATTAATCGAACTTTTTCAGATTAATGATAAAATGATTGAGGCTGCTCAGCACCATAAATCTGATTTATATTCGATTTTAACATATATCAATTTGTGAGATTTTTAAAGCAGACAATTTATTAGTCTTTTTAACATATTCAAAACAAATGTTATAAATTTGAAAAGAACAACAAGTTAATATAAATCCATTTCATTAAATTCAGTAAAATGAATTTTGAGATCAAATAGTACCTAAACAGTCAAGGAAAGCATCGCAATAAATATATCGTTGCAGTACAAAGCACCAAATTTTTAATTTTGTTATTATAATCATTTACTACAAAATTTCACACTTTCTGTTTTTTTTTTTAACTTATTACTGAATATACAACATTTGTAAAAGTAACTGTTTCACAAAATTTTGAAGATACTCTTCATGTGAAACATCAGAATTGCAGGAACTAAATATCATTATCTAAATGACTTATTCTCAATACATATTTAAAGATTAAAAAGGACCAGCAAATCAAATGAAACTGATTATTTGCTAGAACCTTTTTCTTTTTCACACAATGAAAAAGGCATGAATACTTTAGGTGAATAAATGACATTAATGTACAGAGATTATGATTAATTAAGTTTAAGTTCTACACGTTTCACATAATGAAAAAGCAGATTTTACAGATATATGGCAGAAAGCAGATTCACAAAAGTGACTGAAAAATGATTCCAGATCAACTGATTTATACAGAATAACCTAATACATAACAAAGTGATAACGTAATTCAATACTTCAGAATCTTTTAAGATGAAAATAAAAATGCTTTATATTTTCTAATAATACAAACATGAGGTAAGAAAATCACAGTTCACATGAAAAAATAAAACAATTGGATTAATTTAGATGTCAGTTTAACACTAAGAACACTAATTCCTACAATACTTGCTTTTTTTTCTTGTCCATGAGTCTACTTGTTCAGCTTTGAACATTATCAGAGCGGCAAGGATTTATTCATTTCTGAAGTTACAAGGAATGCCCATTCTAAAAAATCACAGCTATAAGCAAATTCACATTTTGTTAAGTCTCAATAATATCTATGAGTTGAAGTGCATTCCACTTTTCAGCAGACCATTTAAATATGTCTAAGATGAATAGCTCACATGTTGTAGGCTACATAAATTGGATCTAATTGGTCTGCTAAAAATCCATCACGCAGATGCATTCGCTGTTTTTCGCCTCTAGAATTGATAGGCACGACTCCAGGATCAACTACTACAACAACACCTACAATAAGCTGGTGTTCTTCCAAAACTACATTTGTGACTAGAGGTACAAGGTCTAACGCTTCATTTTCATTTCCATCCAGTTCTACGACAACAACAAGTAGATTCGTCCAAGTGAAAACAGCACTAAAAATGAAAATACATTGATTTTAATACATGTCAATAGTAGTATCAAACACCTGGTAACTGCTTGGTATCACAACAGCTTGGGCAAAATTAAATTCATAAGCAACAGCAAATACTGGCTTAAAATGAATGAATACATATAAATGTATTACCAATAATATCTAAAAAATATTAATTTATTTAATACACCCAATCAACAAAAAATATTTGTTTAATATTTCAAAATATTAAATAAGCATCCAAAAAATATATAATTTTTTAAACCTTTTAAAAAACCATGCAAGGCATAATTATTAAAAATAAAATTTTCTGTTATAAATTGTTTATTACACTTTTTTTTAATTGAGTTTCAAAATACAAATGCAGCTAATGAGCCTCAAAAAAAATTCTAGTTATCTTGTTCTGCTTCTAATTGATTTAGTTAAATTAAACATTTCAAAATTTGGAACATACCATTCAGAAACTTTCTTATGACATCTTAAGACACTGTTTTCAATGTCGATTGGATGATATCTCATTCCTCTCAACATGACAGTTTCATCTAAAGAGCCCACCACAAATACAGCATCATGAAGCTCTAAAATAGAATTGAAAAAAAGCACTCAACAAATATTCAAAGGATTATTTTTTTTTAAAAAAAAACTAACATAAAATTACAATACTAAATAGCAGCATACCACCATCAGCTTGAACACACTCAGTTCTACGCAAGAAACCAAGGTAACCAGTTCTTGCATAGGTCTGGGATGAATCTCCAGTAATTAACCTCACATTAAAATGGTCATTATGAAGAGAGTCATCACCATATATGGTGAAATATCCACTGGCATTGTGAGAGGATTGCACCCAAATCTAGTAATTAAAAGGAAAAAGATGCAAAAATAAGAATGACATATTTGTGCATTTAAATTTAGAATAATAAAGAAACAAAGTTTAAAATTTATAAATTCTTTATATAAATCTTCAATTTTAAAATGTAACATATAATTTTAAAAATAAAGGAAATACATATCTTAAAAATAATATATTTATAAGAAGCTAAATAAATTTTCTAATTAAATAAAAGAGATATTAAATATACAACATTGCTGCATTTTTAGTACACTAAAATAAAACACTTTTCTGAGTAATCTTTTTAAAATGTAACTTGCTATGAAAAAAAAATCTCTATGTTGCATTTAAAGAGATTCTGATAAAAACTAATCTTGACGAATGTTTCCCCCCAAATACTTGCATTTAAAAATATTAATATAATAGTATGATGATAGCAAACAGGTAATTTGGTTTAGTTTTTATTAACGCCGCACTTGAAGCAACAAGAGGTCTATTGGCGATGGACCGTATCATTTTCAAACTCAGGCAAGTGATGAGGACTACACCTGAGCTGATAGTTTCCTCTTCAAACATTCACACCCAGCCAATGAGAGGACAGTGAGCCTCAATAGATTTAATGAGCATCAGCCCTGATAACATGGCAAGTCTTTAGTGGCATCAAGGCTTGAACCCCTAACTCGATGAAACCCGCCAGCCAAGAGTTCATGACCATGACCGTTAGGCTACAGCAGCAAACAGATAATTGGTTCCAGTAATTAGAAATTTAAAAAGTAAGAAATAAATTAGATAACGACTTTTAATAATAATGTTTGAAACATGAATAAGATAGAACAACCATAATATAAAGAGAATTCTATTTATACTCAAATTCATTTAATAGTAATTTAACAAAATATATGGAACATAATTATAAGAAAGTAAATATTAGGTACTTCGCCTAGGTGGGAGTCTCCACATTGTCCTTTGGTTTCTGGATTAGCAATAACAACTTTAACTCCAGGAAGAAGCTTTCCAGATTCTATCAAACAAAGACTATGTGGTGCTCCCCTTTCAACTAAAGTAACTCTATCATTTCGCAGTGCTCTCATATCTGCATACACAGCGGTAGGATCTGGACTAGAAGCACCCTGTAATTAGAAGAAACGAATTTTATACAAAATATTAATTACTTATGCTATAACTCAAGTTTTGGATTTTTATAAAACAATGTATTCTTCTTCTTATTTTGAATTATTATTTTTTGAAAGTATAGGGGAGAAAAATAGTAAATTTTGTTTAACTATGAGCAACTTATAGGCAAGCAATATAATAAGAAAAACAGCATAACAATAAAAATATTGAAATTTCTGCTTAAAAAGAAAAAAAGCTCAAAAATAATTAATAAATCTTCAGACAAAAAAAATATCAAGTAATATTTGAAGCTCTCAGATGTGAGGTGACTGTGTTAGTTGCTTGTCAGTGTTGTAAGAACTTAAAGTTTTTCCTTTTCTTTTTTTTAAGAGTTTCAATAATTATTTAAAGGTAGCTTTAAATTTCTGCAATAAAAAAGAAAGTTTAAAATTAAATTTACACACTTCTGATGAGTTTATTCAATACTTTTAAATGAACAGTCTCACTCAAAAAAATAATATGCTTATAACTCCAAAAAAGTTACTTATAAGATTTAAACATTTTCTTCATCAAAATTAAGAGACTCAATGTTGTCCAAATTTTAACTTTTAAATAATGCAACAAACATAAATTTTTAATTTTGTAAATAAGTAGAATTCAATGAGATAGCATGTTAACAAATAATACACGAGTTAAAAAATATTATACCAAATGACAAGTTTTATCTTGAGAAATAAAACATATACTCACTTGAAGACAAATTGCTACATTTACACGACATCCAAAGCTTGTGCTTACAGCTCTTGGAGATAATCCCAAGCCTGAAAATAACTTTGAAAACGATGTGGTAAGCCCAACTCTAGGTCTCTCTTCTGCAACAACTACACAAGTCCTTACACAACTCAAATTTATCCCTCGCTGCTGTAAAAAACACAGAATGCATGAGTTTTAACATTCTGAAGATTTGTGTGAATTTACTTCAGAAAAGGAAAACATAAAGCTTAAAATGATGATTTGTAAAAAATATAATTTGAAATATATGTATTGTAATAAATGAATTGCTTTAATCTATCACTAAAATATAATTGTACGATGTAAAATATGATTGTATATATTATAATTTAAATATAACTCAACTAAGTATAACTCATTATGGAATCGTCTAATCCTTTTAAAACTTCATGTTTAATATTTGACAACATTTTGTTTTTTCTTTAAAAACAGTATCATTCTCCCAACATTATAGTATTATATGTTAGTGTTACAAGATAACATGAATGGACTGGAAACCACAGTTCATTCAATCATTTATATCCAGTTTGAGCAGAACACAAATTTCAAATTAAATTGACCTATTTGTGATTTAGAAATAATAAAGAAATACATTCAAAAGTACAAGAAACTAATGATGCACAACAAGTTCTCTCAGTTAATTTTAGAAACATTTAACTATCACTCGAAAATCATATAACTAACTTGAGTCACTAGGTATAAAAAAAATATAAAGGGAGATGAAATTAATATATATATAAAATACAGGGGGTGGACAAAAATATGGAAACACCTTGTAAAATGCATGTTTGAAAAGAAAGATTGATTTTAATGAAATATGTAGGTGGCGCTGGCGTTTTTGACTACTAACGCCACCTATATAACTTCGTAAATGTGCTAAACAGTTCAGTTGTTGTCGGAGTACTGTTATGTGAGGTTGTCATTGCATTATGTCAGAGTTAACAGACTTCGAACGTGGGCAAATTGTTGGAGCACGTATGGTAGGTGCTTCCGTAAGCAAGGTAGCCGAGGTGTTTAGTGTTTCAAGAGGTACAGTATCGAAGATTTATTCCGCATATTTGAAAAGCGGAAAAACATCATCTGCTAAATCACAGCGCGGACGAAAGTGTGTGCTGAGTGTTCGTGACAGACGATCATTAAGGGCAATTGTGACGAAAAATAAGAAGACCACAGCTGCAAAAGTTACTGCTGAAATGAATGTTGTGTTACAGAACCCTGTGAGTACCAAAACAATTAGAAGGGAGCTTCATAAACAGGGAATTTCTGGCCGTGCTGCAATTGAGAAGCCACTCATCAGTGATACTAATGCCCGTAACAGGAAAAGGTGGTGTTTAAGTCTTAAAGCCTGGACTATAGGGCAGTGGAAGCGTGTAATATGGTCTGACGAGTCTTCTCTCACATTGTTTCCCACTTCTGGCCGAGTTTACGTCTGGAGAACGCCATCTCAAGCCTATAATACAGACTGCTTGTTGCCAAGAGTGAAACATGGCGGGGGTTCTGTTATGGTTTGGGCAGCCATATCGTGGTTCTCTGTTGGCCCCATGATAACTGTGTCAGGGCACATGACTGCCAAGACTTATGTGAACATTTTGGCAGATCAAGTTCATCCCATGGTACAAACTTTGTTCCCCGATGGTGATGGTGTCTTCCAAGACGACAAAGCCCCTGTTCACACAGCTCACATTGTCCAGGACTGGTTTTCTGAGCATGAGGAGGATTTGTCCCATCTCCCCTGGCCACCACAGTCACCAGACCTGAATATTATTGAACCTTTGTAGTCTACATTGGAACGGAAAGTGCGTTCTCGTTATCCACCGCCAACATCGTTATCTGAACTTGCCACCGTTTTGCAGGAAGAATGGTATAATATTCCCTTGGCACACATACAGGAACTGTATTTATCCATTCCGAGAAGACTGCAAGCTGTTTTGGATGCCAACGGGTTTCCTACACCATATTAAGCAAAGAAACATGTTTTTTAAAAGGTGTTTCCATATTTTTGTCCAACCCCTGTACCTTATTATAAGACATATTTTGAAACACATTATAAACACATAATTTTATAGTATTTCAAATATTTTATCATAACACAGTTATAATTTTTTTTTTCAAAAATATACCTTAAACCAATCTCAAGAATAAAACTAAAATATCTGGACCAGATCAAATGTGAGATGATATTAATTCTCAGAGATGTTTCCATTATTTTTAAAATTTATTTTTAAAAAATAAACAAACAAAATACTTATTAATCATAGTAAATAAGAAAAATTATATCATTTTGATTTATAAATACATAATTAAGTTCATAATTCAGTGCAAAATATTGTAAGCTGTCTGATTTCTGTATACAAAAAAAAAATTACAAATTTCACAAAGAATGTGCTGTTAAGAAAAGCAAGAAATGACTCGCATACCTTTAACTGAGTGATCGATGAACCTAAGCCTTTAGTGCAAAGCTCCATTACTCCATAAGAACAGAAAGTATCACGAACTGCAGAAAGAAATTTAAACTATTTAGAGAGAATAAAGTTTAAAAATAATTTTTTTATCACCTAATACATAAATGAAAAGTATTCTACAACATGAACAATACCTTTGTATTGACTAATTGTTGATAGCCAAAGAGCAGGATTTATTTCAACTTCAGAGGGAGGAATTAATATTGTATGATGACCCGAGTAGACACTAAGGAGAGAAAAACTTAACACTTACAAAAACATAATTTATACCATAAATACAATTACAATTTTGAAACATCTCACAACCAGGATCTCAGATTCCAAGAACTTTTTCTAGGTAGGCACTTTGAAATAATATTTAAAAAGTTAACATTCTGAGTTATCATTCCTTAAAACCAAGAAATAAATAGTCCAAAATTAAA
Organism: Nephila pilipes; assembly: GCA_019974015.1. Classification (NCBI taxonomy): domain Eukaryota; kingdom Metazoa; phylum Arthropoda; class Arachnida; order Araneae; family Nephilidae; genus Nephila; species Nephila pilipes. The sequence goes on from BMAW01080882.1 coordinate 2,128,735, forward strand.
AGCTAGCTTTCTTTTTCAATTTAGCCATTTATTCAATCACATAATACATTATCTGAGAAATCAATACATCCATATTAAAGGTTTCTTTGCTCAAATTATGAAACATAAAGAAGTTTAAAAAAAGACTTATCACTACTACATAAAATTGCAGCAAGGATTACTGCTTCACTAAGTCCATAAGAAATATAACAATTTTCTACATCACAAAATTGAAAGTTAAAATGTTTCTTTTACTTTTATACAATAAAAGATCAAAAATCGATGCAAGTAGTAAATTATGCAGATATTTACTTAAGTTTTGCTATTGACAAAAATATGCTTACTGCGCAGCAATCAAGAAAAATAAACTTTTAGTAAAATTTTTTAAGACACTTTCAAGACTATGTGAAATGCAATATGTATAATAGTTAAAAGTTCATATACAACATAACTACAGATGATAGACAAGATAGAACAAATATCTACAGAAGAACAAAAGAAAATCTTAGGCAATTTTTTAGTGTGATGTAGGCATCGCTGTTTGCAATACCTATGAATTGGTTAGGAAGTCAACTATCAACTATACAAAGTACAGTTACAGATAAGGCATATGTTCTGCAATATTATTTTAAAATGTCAGGTCTCACCAGTTCACAGAATAGCATGCTAATTAATGCTCACCAAGTTGCAAATTCAGGGTCTAAAACAGACAAAATTGCGGGTGTGGCAACACAAACAAAGTTTGAAATTAGGACCAGCTATCAAAAAGAATACTGAGTGAATTTTAAATGTGGAAATAGAATGGAAAGGAAAGTTATCAGAAAAAGATAAGCAAATATTAACAAATTATTTGCAAAAAATATTAGTTCATAGCTGAGTAAATAACAGCAGACTGTAACATCTGTGGAGAAGATTTCATTTTAAACAAAATAATTCATTGGGAAGCTCAAAGATTTACTTTTACAGCTGTGTTACAATGTACAAACACTTCATTACAAACACCAATGCCAAAAAACCTATACAGAGGTGTACAGAGCATTAAAACTAGAACCTTGATGATTGGAAAGATGAAATTAGATCAGACAAATCCTTTTTCACTTTGTTTCCCACCACGGGAAGAGTTTATGTGTGGTGATGTCCCATAGATATATTCTATTATGACAACTTCAATTCCACTGAAAAGCATGGAGGCGGATCTTTGAGGGTGTGGGATGCTATTTCTTGTCCTTCTTCATGACCAATAGTCCTTTTGAAGAATCATGCAACAGGCCTAATTATTATTTGAACTTACATCTAGAACATGTTAATTTAAAATGATGCACACAATTTTCCTCTGATGGCTGGCATGCTACCATCTATGCAGCAATTATACTACAAGTTGATTCAATAAACAGCTGTATGTTGGTGAAATAGTAACTTAGATGCCTTCAGTTACCAGATTATAACATTACTGAACTATTCAGGCAACAACTTGTGACAAGCAAGATGATTTTTTCCTCCCTCATCACTGACAAAATAAAGAAATATTTTACAGAAAAAATGGTTCATAGTATAATTATTCTTAGCTATCCCACACAAATTTTTTGTTGCCCATATAGCTCTTAGTAGATGAACACCTAATCAATAAATTTAATTAAAAAAAATCCAAGTGTTTCTATTATTTTTTTCCCACTATCAATAAGTTGTCATTAAAAGACTTCCAAAATTTACACAGGAAGTACATTAAATGTACTTTTACACAGACTTAATCCAATGCATTTTCGCAAATTAAAATGAAATATTAAATAAAATTTCTCAAAAAAAGAGATACTACGGATAAATTTTCTAAATTGTTTTATCTGATTCTCTGAAAGTTACTATTTAAAAATTCAAAAATAAATAAAACTGCTAATGACATTGTCTCAGCAACTTAAATAAGCAGACAAATTAACTTTAATATCATGACAAGGAATTAAATTTAAGTGTTGTAAGACTAAAAAATACTCTTTTGTTTCATTTCCAACAAGATTCAGCTTTCCCCCTCAAAAAGTAATTCTACCATATTTTATGACAACTGATATACTTGTGATTCTTTAATACATTTGTGAAAATTATGTTGTCATAATCTAAAGGGTGTTAAGTCAGATGTAGACTACGTAAAACATTTTACAAAGATATACTTTGAATTCCAAATGAAAATCACAGATTATAGAGTAATTACCTATTTAAACACCATAAAACAAAACCTAATCCACAATATGGATCTAGGCAGAGTGCTATATGTCTGGAAGGGTATAATTCACAAGCAAGCTTCATACTTCTGCAGAGTGAAGTTGAAGCAGCATGTGACATCTAAAAAGAGAAAAAAAAAAAATTAATTCAAAAAATTTTAATGAACATTTTATTTCAAAACCTATTGATTTATAAAACTTACCTTAATACCAGCTAACATTCCTGTTGTGCTCACACTGAAGTCTAAATAAGCAATCATTTCAGGAGTAGGTGCACGATAAATACTTGTTAATTTCTTTTTTGGAATGTCATCTGTATCCAGAATCAGCGGCCAAGACTTTACATCCACCACATTTCCAGCTTCCTAAATTAAGAATTTTTGCTTATATTTAAATAAGAAATTAAAGAGCAGAAAATTAACTTTTGTAAATATACATTAAATTTAATTATACTTGGTACATTCATCTTTATACAGATAATGTCTTCACATGCTGTTCCAGAGAATGACCAAATTCTGATCAGTTCAAAATTTTTGATAGAATGAAATTATTACAACAGAATTATTTTCAATGTTAAATTATTGAAATGCAATAAGAAAAAAAAATGTATTTTAAAAGCCATTTCATTAAAATATTTCCATTAATAGACTAAAGTTTTTTCAGAACAATGAATCAATAAATGAAAAAAGGTAATTAAATGAACAACTCCAACAACAAAAAAAAAAAGATTAGTTTCCACCAAAAATAACATTTAAGTTCTAGAATAGTTATCTTACACGATACTAGCATAATTATTTTAAATTATGGTTTCAATCGCAATATGGTTAAAATGAAACAACTCATACAATAGGTATAAAATTTAAAACCTCAAAGAATAGAAATCAGATATGATTCTCAATGAATATACTCGAATATGTTACCAATGGGATGTAGAATAAATAAAATTTTCAATACAAATATAAAAAGTTAGTTAACAAGAAATTGTTTTTAGCTTTTATGAAACAATTGTTAAGTATAGAAATTCGAAAATAGATACCTAAAACTTTTAAGAGGAAATTGTGTTCATTAAAATTAAACACTAACCTGAAAATATTACGAAAGTCTTTTGTAAATCAAAATTGAGTACATGAACTCACTAATACTAACATTACGATGCCACTTACTTGGCAAAGAATAGAAGAAATTATAATTATATCTATGTTGTTCACTTGGATTCAAAGCTTTGAAAGTAACTCCACAAAATATGAATTAGTTACATGACATCAAATATTATTTCACTCATTACAAATAAATCTGATTTAAGAATAATAAAGTCACAGTTAATTTAAATGTACTTCAAATTTTCAAAGAAAGTTATAAAATGTGCAAGCAAAAATAAGATGCAGTATTTATTTTTATATATGTATAGACAACTATCACCATAGCAAAATGTATTAAATCTATTTATAGTACATTTATTATATAATTATATATAACTAGTTCAAAAGTTACCCCATAAAAGTACAAAATTACCACATATTACTGTTTGTTAATTCTTCCCAGTGAATAAAAAAGATATCAATACACATCTGAATTAATTCTAAAAACTTTTGACCTTTCAGTTTGAAAAAGAAGCCTGTTATTTCTACATTTATATCATGCTTTAAAACAGGAGAAAACATTGATATTTTTAGATCAAGGTTATTAAAACAATTTCCTTTAAAATGCTGAAATAAATTAATACAGCTTAATAACATATTGTACCCAAAAATAAATGTTTAAATATGATTTTTTTTTTCAGAAAAAAGCAAATATCTTTTGTATGTATATTTTTCCAATCACAATGATATTAATAAATAGTTTATATTGGGGAGGGGGCAGTAAACATTATCATAAAATCAAAAGATTGGGAAAAAGCCATTAAAAAAAACTAAGAAAGGTAGCATTAAACATATGATCTCCATATTTCACAAAATGAATTGGTACCATCTTTTATAGAGTTGCTAAATCAATAGGCAGAAATGAAACTAAAAATTTCTACATGATGCAAACTTGATAAATTTATCATACATACAATTTGAAAAAAAATGACAATAAATTTGAATGTCTTTTTGAAACATCGTTAGAGACAAAGGCATTTTAATTGACAACAGTATTTCAATTCATGCAAATTACTAGTTCTTCCATCCTCAGTTCAAGTTCCACCACCAGCATCATTGAAAATGTTTCACACAGTGACTTAACTTAAAAAATTGTTCTAAAACCATTTCAAAAAATTTATTTTTTAAAATATTGTAAATAATGAACAGTTCAATTTATCTTTATTTATTTTAAATCTTCATCTCCTTCATATGACAAAATTCTCAATTTACTGTTCATACTTAACTACCAATTACAAATTTCGAAAAAATAATTTTCTTAAATATGACTGGACTAGCAAAAATGTGATTTGCAATTAGTTTTACTTAGTCACTATAATAATTAACAATGTATTCTTTATACATGATCATATTGTTTTCACTGAAAATCCATCAAGTGAAGATAAATAATTGCATTTGATAAAATTATGGAAAGAAAAAATATCTTCAAATTCTGTCAATTCATTTGAAGAAAATGAAATATATGTTTAGTTATATAAATGAGATGAATATTACAAATTTTTTTTCTATGTTAATGAAAATAATATATTTACTTTTGACTTCAATAACTTAGACACAGGAGCAGTGGAAAGAATAAGAACAGATTTGCTCACATCAACAATCATTCTAACAGTGGGCAAAGTAGTTTGCAAATTTTGAGGATGTGGTGGTCTAATAGTTACAGGAACAACACCTGTAATACATAAAACAATTAAGTAAAGCCAGAAATTTTTCACAAATAATACACCTCACAGTTTACATTACTGTATACTTACCCACATACAAGCAGCCATAAAAAGCACAAATTAGATCCAATCCAGGCGGGTAAATAAGGGCCACATGATCACCAGTATTTAATTTTCCTTTTTCCAATAACAAACAAGCTACTCTTTCTGCTCTTTTATGAAGTTGAGAACACGTGAGAGTACCTGTAATACCACCCTGAAAGCAAATAATGTATAAGTTCTGAGTCATTCTAAAAAACAAACACTTTTCAGTACAGATTCATTATAAGTGAATATACTCAAGTAGATCACTCACTATGCGACAACAGAAATTTTTACAATACACATTTATAAATGCAACTTACTAAACTAGGAATAAATTATTTACCTTAGAATTAAAAAGTGTGAAAATGACATGATCAGCAGTAGTCGTGACTCTCCACTTCAATATTTCTGAAATGAATTGATATTTCCTGGCAGTGTCACTATCATCATCAATGACTCCAATATCACGACCTTGAGCAGAAGCCAATCTAACACCTTGTACCATATTTCCCACCATGACTGAAGCAGGCCCAACTTCTAGTCAGAACAGAAATGTAGTTAAAAAGTGACAAAAACACAGAAAAGCATTATACCTCAATATATTTTGAAAATATAACTATCATCAACTTAATGCAATTTCATTAATGCAAATATCTTTTTTATTCACAGCAACATTTCTATTTTAGGAGTATAAATGTATCAAATAATGGGGGGAAAAACTCACCAGACAATTTTTAAAAATATAAACACACTACATAAAAATAGGAACACATGCAGACAAAGAACATAACAATAATTTTAAAATTAAAATATTTCATAACTAGGAACAATTATACAAATATTTTTAAACGTTTCTTACCTGGATGAACTTCTCTTGGTTTTGGTAAATTTGTAACACAGGTGTGAGGACACATAAGAACATTTGCAGGATGCAAACTACCCTCTAAAAATCTACGCTTAGTTTCTGATAAATGGATTCCCCCAAGTGGTGTCTAAAACATGATACAATAAAAATACGAATTATCAGAATGAATTTTAAGTCTTGAGATAAAAAAAATTAACTATGGATGTCATTTTATAATACTGTTTAATCATATCCAATTAAAAAAACAATAATAAAAATTAAAAAAATAAATTCAATAACAGTAATAAGCTTCAAACTTATTTATGCAATATTTGCATGTACTTAGAAATTAACTTTCATTAAAGTTTCAAAAATACCTGCATAACAAAGGATTTATTTCCATGTGTCATATGTGATTACTATATTTATTAATAAGATCCAAATATTTCTAAGGAATCATTTAATATAATGTTCCCATTTATCTTTCATAAAGCAAATTTTGAAAAAATAAAATATAAATACCAAATACATCGAAGAAATTCAATTTTAGAATGACATACTGAATCTTTTTATTTATACCAATAGATTATTATAAAGTTTCAAAATTAGTTATACATTATTTAAATATCTCTACAGCAGTACAAATGATGATGAAAAAAAAAAAAAAATCAAAATGTAAATCAAGACACTATTGTTTATTTAAATTAAGTAATTAGTTATGCTAAACAAACTTTTATTTAATGATCTATGGTATTATACATTTTCTTAGTAAGAATGGTAAAAATGGATTATTTTATATACTTCATTATTTACCAAATAAAGCCACAGTAAAAAAAAAAATCATCATTGTACATAAATCATGTGCAAATCATGCAAAAAAAAAAAAAAAAAGTTTTCAATCCATATACCATTCAAACAATCAATTCACTATGTACAAAAACATTTTTCCTCTCTCAAATTTTACATAATTGAAAAAAGGGTTCTTTTGATTATATAATAACAAAGGATGTTGATCATTAACTACTGTAATTTACCTTAACAGATAATCACATCCAAATTGTTTTATTACATATACATTAATTATAGTAATAGAATGAGTACATCAGCAATATAGCAATTAGTATATATAGCAATAATTATTGTATATATAGCAAATCAGCATTATTAGTATATATAATCAATTATTAGTATATATAGCAAATCAGCAATATAGCAATAATTATTGGCTATGGCACTAGAATCATGAACTGTATATTTTGCATCTACTCACATTAGAAATGAAATAAGTAATTTTAACATAATCTCCTTATATTTTGAATAAGTTATTTCCACTTCTAGTACAAAACATATGTTGCAAAGATTTTAATCCAAAAATTATTAATTACCAAATACAAAAATGTATTAAAATCATAACATTGAATACATAAATAAACCAATTTGCACCTGTATCATATTTAAATTCAATGTCAATTACATTTCAATTGGAAAAATAAAAAAACTGACTGACAATAATGGCTTACTTTCATATCTAAGAAATCATAAACAAACATATTAAGTATAATTCACTCTACTTCTTACACTCATTAATTATATGATATAAAGTTTTTAAAAAATTGTAATTTTTTTACTTTTGGTAGGCAGTTTGGAGAAACCAATGCCAAGCAATAAATTCCAACTTGATGTATACTATCCACAGCCTGAAGAACTCTACTCATCCATTGGAAACTCTATAAAATACAGTAATTCTTATATAAGCTTTTAGTTGAAAAATAGATGGATTAAATAAAAATACATAAATACATCTACAACAAAACTTTACCTCTTCTTCAGCACAATCAGGTCTTTGCTCAGCAATGACACATATTCGCTCATCTCGTAATACTTTCACAGAAAACACTGCAATTCTAAATTTGATGATATTTTAAATAAATGAATTAATATTTCTAACTTAAGTTTTTAAAATACATGGGTATTAATTAACATAAAAGGAAGGGAATTTTAAGCTGACTCGATAAATGTATTTTCTCATTTAGACTTCAATGATACAAGTCATTTGAGGAAAGTAAAGGCAAACAACTTAGTAACACGGGAAATTACAACTATTAAAACAAATAAAAAGTATAAGTAAAGGTTAAATAACTTAAAAACAACAGTTTTTTTTTTTAAAATAATAAAACAATTAACAATTATCATTCATTAACCATCTATTGACAGAAATTGTGAATGTGTGTGCATCACAAATTTCCATCTTCTTATAGTTTCAGCATTAAAAGTATTTCATACTTTACAATAAAGTTTGAGATATTTTAAATTACCCTTTTGAAATAATAAAGGGGGATGAATCCCTTATAAAAATGCATAGTTCATTCTCTTCAATCTATATGTACTGAGAATATTTATATATGACTGTACTGTGTCACAGGGTTTCAAGTATGTAGGGAGCATTAATTCCTAATTATAAATATAAAAATTTGCATACATTTAATGGAACACAATAGAAAGGAAAGTGGATACAAAGCTAATCAAAAACACCAGAGCTGAGTGTGAGAAAGAGCCGATTTTCCCCCCCTTTACATTATGTTTCGACAAATGATGAGACTCCCTGTTGCCTTAAATGGGCAAAACCACAGGATCAAGCTGCATCTTTTATTGAGGTGATTTATTTTACACGCAATCCAAGTGAGTATGTTGCACATCGATTCTTCTACATTGTCTTCATAAATTTAATGACAATTTCATGCGTCACGAGGTGTTACCACAAATTCTAACATAATCTACCAATTGTTAGCTGGCTGGTACATACTTTGCATAAATGCATATTTATAACCAATTGATATTTTATAAAACCAGTAATATTTCATGAATGCAACAATATACTCAAATGTTCAATGCTTTACACAGTTAATATTCAATAAAGCATGTTCAAGCAAAATCTTTTAACCTTGCACTTTATTTGAACATATTTAATAAAAATTTTTTTAATATATGTATGTGTGGCATCCTGAATTTTTTGAAAATAAAATTTTAACATTAATCTATTTTAACTAGAGAATTTTAAACACGTTCTTTTTTAAATTGCATGCATGATTTTCACTAATTTCTTATTTTGAATTTGCATTCTTCATACTATAGAATTTCACAAGCTAAAGTGACATGATAAAACAGTGTGCTATCTACCATTTTTAACCCCATGTGATTTTTTATCATCCTCGGCACTTTAAACATGTATTACATAAAAAAAAAATATTTGTATACTATAACCCAATTGAAAATTAAGCATATGTACCAAAATTTAACATAAATGGGGAAGAGGGAATAATTTTGCACAAGTTGCTGAATACTCTGAAGCCAGCTAAGTTGTACACTAAATATTGTTATGCAAATTAAATTAATCAAGTGCTATCTTGTAAGCAGTCAATTCCTGCATTTTAATGGTGCAGAAAAACATTCCAAAATCATAAAAACAAACAAAAGAATTATACCTAATAATTATTTAATACACAAATTTTTTGAATAATTTTAATAAATGTGTGGCATTCTTATATGGCTTGATATTTAATCATTTATGGAATATAATTTAATTTTCCTCAGCATTCCACATTCAATAATACAAATTACCTAATTTTCCAAATTTTAAACTCCAGTTTAGATGAATCCAATTTTTTAAAAGTAATTTAAACATATTGTATTTTTCGATGTTCATTAGATAGTTTTGTTTCTTAACAATTATCATAACTCTTGTAGCCCAAGGAATGATTCCACTAAAATGTGTCTAAATGTTCAAAATAACTAGGTCTTAAAGCCCAATGAAAAGGGAAAGTTAGGAGAATTAGGTGCAATACTTGAGTACAGCTTGCTCTCCCCTCATTGTGATTTTAAAGTTATGATGTCAGTTGCAAATATTTGACATAATTATTCAAGTATGACATTTATTCATAAATAATCAAACTTGTTTAGGGTGAAAAATAATTACTTCCACAATTATCTTAATTTTCTTTTGATAAAAAAAAGATATCCAGCAAATTACTTTTAAAACAAATATTCTATGCTAAATTACCTTCCACGATAAATGAACTTCATAGGTTCCACAGCTAATACTGTAGCAATGATGTCATCAGTGTTGTGTTTTCTTCCACTCACTTGCATCAGACCATCTCTAGTGCCACACACAAACACAAGCCCACCCTTCAAAATTATAAATATATAATTGCTAAATTAAAAAAAAATTCAATTACAAAGAAAGAAATATATGTAAGTAATGAAGAGAAATATATTCAATTTTTAAAATGACATTCACACTCTAATTAATTCTTTGTAACTTAATAATTATAGATCATTTGTTCAAAATAGTTTGTTCCTTTTTAAATATAATAAATTATCAAACTATTATCAGGTTAAAACAAAATAACCACATGAAAAAATACTCAAAATGTTCAATTAAGAAATATATATACAATATTATATAATTAGAAACAAAATAATATAAAATCATATGTATTTGACACAAGAAAATAACAATTTAACTCACTTAAAATTGCTGAAATCCAAGTAGAATCTACATTTTAAGAAAATATAAGAAAGTTTTATATATTCAGTCCACAAATGAAATAATAATAGAATTTCTGATTTAAGAGTGAGCGTGAAAGTTATTGGTGCAAGAGCCAGATGTGGCTATGCTGTACCAAACAAGATTTAACTGTGGTCTAGACATGAAAAAAATTGGAAGAAAAAAAAAAAAGATAAAAATTGGTCGACAAGGAGGGTCAAAAATAGAGAAGGATCACTAGGGTAACCCAGGGGTGAGTCACCAGTATTTACCAAAGTCAGTTAAACCCTATGGGAAAGAAAAAAAAGATCACTATGGTGCCTTGGGGTCATGATGCCTGTACTTACTTAAAGAAGGAAAGTCCCTAAGGTCTTTCTGATTTAAGAGGTAATTTTACTGATTTATTTCAATTACATAAAACAAAATAATCAGTTTTATGGTTGAAAATAGTTGGTCTTGAATGGAACATTTTGGTTTATCCAATACAAAACTCTAGATCCTATATATAAAATTAAATTTTCTACTTTGTAACAACTACAAATGAATGATTAAGTATGATAGAACGAATAGCAAACATACTGGTTAAAAGTAAAAAGGGGTTTATATTAAAAAGAATTTTCCCTTCAGACTTTTAATCTGATAATCCTATAATTAGTGGAAAGTCCCTAAATTTTAGGTTCAATGACCAACATGACTGAGACTCACTGGAATTCATACAGGAAACTGGATTGTAAAATCATTTAAAATAATGGAACAAATCTGCAATTATGGCATCTAGTATATGGGTTTGGGTTACGACCTAATGAATTTTGCAGCCTCTACTTAAGGGTTTGGCGTGAAGACACTTTTGAATATACACTTTCTATCATTCTTTTAAAACTGTCTCTTTACATAAAGAACATCCAGCCACTGCAGGATAAAATAATTAGCAACCACCACAAACCCTACTCTTTATCCCTCTTCCAGTTGGTAAACCCAACTGTAATCAATATCTTATTTATTAAAATATGCATTTTAATTAATTCTAGTCAGATATATGACACACATTATTTTAATTTTAAGAAACTGGTGTTAAAAAAATTATTAAATAGCTTACGATCACAATATCAGTGCTGTATCACTTCATTAAAAAACTAAATTATCTATATATATTCCTCCCC